>JANBXA010000044.1:35232500-35427500 GCA_030556225.1 Cricetiscus sungorus | reverse complement strand
AGCAGTCTGTGAATTCTACCAGTGGTGAGGCTGAGGCTGAGAAACAGGACAGAGCTGACCAATCATGGAGCAATTGACTGACAGAAGTCAATCTGGCTGGGTAGACACCCTATGGATAAAGTTCTTGCCGCCCAAAGGTGAAGCCTCCAGTGTGGATCAGCAGGACCCATGTAAACCCAGAGGGAACAGCATCTGTAATCCGAGCAATCCAGCAGCAAGAGGGGAGGCGGACGCAGGACACTTCCCAGAATCCCAAGGGTCAGCTAGCCTGGCGCACATCTGTGCTCAGTGAGAGAGCTTGCTTTACTCACACGGAAGGCAAGACTCAACACTTGAGCTATCCTCTGACACCAACGTGTGCACCACGGCACATACATGCCCACCCACAGACCACAAAAAGAAAATGAGATCGACCAGCCTCCCCTCCAGCCTTCCAAGTACATTCCTTGCCAGCCTCAGTTTACCTATTGTCAGGCTCCCTGTCTGCTTTTGGGCCAGCGTGCTCTAGGGGCTGAGCCTCGGGCCTTCAGCTCCACGTATAATCCATCCTTTCTTTCCCACATCGCTCCATCTGTGATAGGAACCATCAGGTCCAGCCCGCCCTTGGCTCTGGATATCTACATCACCTTTTAACTGACCGCATGAAGGACCCTCAGATGTCTGCTCCCCGGGCCCTTCCCTGCTCAGTGGGTATTTTTAAAGCACTGACACCATGTTATCTGAAGAGGCCAAGAGGACCAAAGACAAGGCTTGTAGGCTTAGAGGTTTCCGAGTCTGATGTCAGACCAGCACCATTCAGAGCCCGCCTACACTGCAGAGTGACTGGTGACTGTGAGGCACAGCGCAGGAGCAGCCGGCTCATCGTGACAAGGCAGGAGACACAGGAGCTGAGTCATGAGGTGGAGAAAGAGAAGGCAATCAAGAAGCAAGGGCAACTACACTAGAGAAAAGACAGCCGAAGAGCAAAGAGGACCAGAGCAGCAGGCATGACCAAGGCTGCAAAGCCACAAAAAGGGAAGGGGAAGCTCACACCACAGTCTGAGACGAGGGTTCCCTGCGGGCACCGCCAGCTGGCTTATACATTTAAACTCCACCTCCATAGGTCAGGGAAGTTGATCATAAACGAACAGTGGGCATGGCTGTGATTTAATAAAACTTTATTGACAAAAAACAAGACGAGGGCCAGATTTGGCCCGTGCTCCTGGGGAAAGGAGCCACAGAAACCAGATTACCTTTGTGGAGGGACCCCACAGGCTGAAGTACAGAGGAGGGGGCAGGTTTCAAAGCCTTTGCCAGAGTGCAGGAGAGGAATTAGGATCACTGGATGACGGGTGTTGGGGTAGCTGTGAGTGCAAGGGACCAGCTGAGACAGGGATAAGAGGCTGAGGGGAATCCAACGGAGTGACTGATGACAGACAGAACCCCCCAATGGCATGGATGGCAAGGGTGAGTGGGGGCAGGTGACTGCCATCAGCACAGCTTAGGGGATAAGAGGTGTGAGAGGCACCTGGGGTATATATGCCCCCAAAGACATTCAAAATCTGAGGTAACACAAGAGTCACTGTGCTAAACTCGAACGCTTTTGTAGCTGGGTCACAAGAGAATGGATTGCTGTCCAGGTAAGGACAGAGAAACAGCCAAGCGGGAGGCAGTACCTGGGCACCCCAGCATTTGCGGAGGGTGTGGGAGGGAAGAGATCCAGAACGGTGTGTGAGTGGTATCTAAGGGGAGAGATGTTGGCAAGGTTGTGAACAGAGCTCTACGGAGAGCTGGACACTTCTGACACTGAGGAATTGCCAAGGAAAAGACGGAGAAATGGGCTCTGCGGGCCTCTTTGAAAGCTGCTGACACAAGAAGGAAGGTCATGGTGAAGTACACCAATCCCAGCGCCCAGCGCCGGGGAGGCAGAAGTAGGTGGGTCTCCGTGAGTTTGAGGCCAGCCTGGTGTACAGGGTGAGTTATAGAACAGCCAAGGCTACACACAGAGGTCCTGGAGAGAGAGAGAGAGAGAGAGAGAGAGAGAGAGAGAGAGAGAGAGAGAGAGAGAGAGAGGCAAGGAAGGAAAGGAGGAAGGAAGAAAGAGAAGGGAAAATGAGGGAAGGAAGAAAGAAAGGAAGGGAGGAAGAAAAAGAAAGGAAAGAAGGAAGGAAGACAAAACAAAGGTGAGGGTTTCTGGGTGAGATAAACTGAGGCACAGGCATGGAGAGAGGAAGTGAAGGGGGGGCGCACAGACCTCCCGCTTGAGAACCTGGATGTGAACACAGGAAGAAAGGAATCGGGTGAACTGTGAAGCGATGGGGGGGCCCCAGAGCAGGGTGGGAGGGAAGGAGGGGGTGTGGGAGAGGGCGGGAGGGAAGGAGGGGATGTGGGAGAGGGCAGGAGGGAAGGAGGGTGTGTGGGAGAGGGCGGGAGGGAAGGAGGGGTGTGGGAGAGGGCAGGAGGGAAGGAGGGGGTGTGGGAGAGGGCGGGAGGGAAGGAGGGGGTGTGGGAGAGGGCGGTGCTGGATGGAGCAGGGTGTTACCTGTCTCACAAGTGAGTGTGGTGACTGGGAAGTATTGGTGCCCATCTGAGCACTGCATACAGGTGGGCCGATGGAGGACTATCGGCATGTAATGGAACCCGTGACCAAGACCGGGCACAGTAGGATTCGGCAGCCTCCACCCCTACCATCCCCGGTCAGCCATGGAAGCACCCCTGCCAATTGTCCTGAAGCAAGTCAAAAGCTGCCACCAAGACATAAGCTCCCCTCTGGGGCCCTGGAGGTAATTCAGTGTCAGTCTCCAGAAGGGCTCACATTTATCAGTGGCAGCTGCTTGGTCCCAGCTGGCCATAAGTCACAAAGCTTCGGTGTATTTCTCTGCAGTTGGCGTCCTCTTGTAAATAACATGGAAATGCTCTCAGCTCCTGGCAGAAGTCTGCTCTCTCTTTCTCCTCTGTCTTTAGAGTGACCTTCCTTTCCAGCAGAACTGGAAGCATCCAGGAAGCTCACTTACAGACGCCTCCCAAGCACCAGGAGAGACAGGGCCAGCTGCGCAGGAGCCCTCCCCCACCTAGGGGGGTGCCGGTGATGATTTTGTGATACACAGCTATTTGAGTTCAAAACGCAAAAGCCCTTTGACCTGGGAGATCAACACATAAGAGCTCGGCTTTGTTGAAGCCTGACAAGTTCCTGGCAGACGTCTAAAAAGCACCAAAAGGTGAAATACGGCAATCATAGTTAAATAAGGCAACTTGTCACTTGGGAAGCCCCGTCCATGGTGATAGAAGAGGACAAGATAGAGTCAAGGGTCCATAAAGAAGGAACCCCAGACACACCGGGGAAGGAGACCACGAGCGTGTATGAGGCACACACACCATACATTGCATCTGCTACGCCTTCTGAAACCTCACAGAAGTGCCATCGGCCGTGAGTGTGAGAGATGTTTTAAGGATGTAGACAGAGAGAGGTGACAAGCACACACACACACACACACACACACACGCACGCACGCACGCACACAGTTTAAACAGAAATTCCCCGCAATGGTGGATAATGCATCTTCTGGAAGATCTGCGTGAAGTGAAAATTTCACAGCCGGGTGTGGGACATCTCCTTAGCAGTCATTTGTTGGGGAGGGCACAGGGGCAGCCAAACCAGCATAGGGTATTGGTGTTGATCTTGGTTGACAATCATGACTACACAGTAAGGCCCTATTGCTAAGGGCACCAGTCAGTTGAGTTGCAGAACGTAGGGAGCCCAGGAAACTCTCCTGCGGCTGGCTGGCTGGCTTATCCTGTGCCAGAAGGTGCAACGTAGGCTGGCGAGGTAGAAAAGATCTCAATAACTTATCCATTAGTTGACCCTGCATGTTGCGGAACCACCCACTGGCAAGATGGCCCACTGGCGTAACAGTGGCGTCGCCGCCGTTATGGAGCAACCAACCACCTCCTGACTGCTTATGAGACCTGCTCCATGGGGCGGGGTATTCACATCTGGCGATTTGAGGGGCTACTATGAGGTGTGTTCAGATGGCGGCTTTGGAGGGATTCAAACCTGGGTTCAAAGCCGGGCCCCTCCTCTTATTTTCTGTGTGACACTGAGTGAATCATTGGCCCTCTCTGAGTCACAGCAAATAGTGAACTATTGCCAAACATATTTCTACTGCAGGCTCTGTGCTGAGGTCAGTCAATCATTTGCTCATCAAGTATTTCTGGAGTTAATAGCTTGTGAACCAGCCCTAGGGACACGGACATGAAGAGTAAGGCAAGGACCTTATTACAAATATAACACTTCATGCCGCTCCTCCCACGCCCCTGTCCTGGGAGACAGCTAGCTTGACTCAGGACTAGCAGAGGACAGAGCAGCGAGCTCAGGAGATACCGCTGGACATTGCCAGAGGTCTGCCAGGCTCCACCTAATCATCTTCCTGCTGAGACACCACACTTCCTGGCAAATGTCATCAGAACAGACTGGACTTATGTGCGTCTGTTCCACATGGCAGTGGCTTTCCTATCTGTCCCCTCTGTCACCATAGCAGCAGTGAGCAGCTCATCTTAGTTACATATCCGCTGGACCCGTTGTTTCCGACTCATGATTACACCAGGGCCACCCTTGCAAGGGA
Source organism: Cricetiscus sungorus (assembly GCA_030556225.1). Taxonomy (NCBI): domain Eukaryota; kingdom Metazoa; phylum Chordata; class Mammalia; order Rodentia; family Cricetidae; genus Cricetiscus; species Cricetiscus sungorus. The sequence goes on along the minus strand of JANBXA010000044.1, from coordinate 35,422,899 downwards.
AAATAAAATGGGCCCAGAGAAACAGAGCTGAAATGCAGAGAGCAAAGGACAGAGATCATGCCACTGGGGAAAGACGGTGGCATCCGATGAAGAGGTCTGCTGCTGGAAATCTCACGGATTTGTGGGTGTCCTGTTTCGAGATATCACCAAACTGTTGGTGGGATTGCAAACTGGTGATGCCACTATGGAAACCAGTGTGGAGAACCCTCAAGAAACAAAATATATTTACCATACGGCCCAGCTGTACCACACCTTGGCACATGCCCAAAGGACTTCGCACCCCACTCCATGGATCTTTGCTAAGCTACAGCCGCACTCTCTGGTGGTCTACTCACCAAACAAAAGGACACACGTAAAAATTCAACCGGCAGTGAGTATTGAAAGCGCGGCACATTTATACACCGTGGAATGTAAAGAAATGCAAGCTTTTCAGGTACATGAAAAGATTGTGTTAGGTGGGGTAACCCGGACCAGAAAGACAAACGTCACAGGCTCTATTTCACCCTAGGCCCTCAGTTCAAGATCTTCGGATACGAATAAAGATCCCAGAGTAATTACAGAAGCCAGGGAAGCAAAAAGGGGACCGTAGTGAGGGTGGCTGGGGGGGGGTGTGTGGCAGAATACAGGTGGCCTGATGGAGGAAATGAGAAAGGGGGGTCTCTAATTAGGGGAGAGGAGAAAGATGCGTACAGAAAAAAGGGGGTGAAATAACAGCAGGGCTGTCTGAAAAAGTCATTAGGAATCATGCTGCTAACTACCTAAAATACCTATAAAGCACATAAACATACACAGTTCAAATAAAGGTCCCTCATCTGAGCTAACGGGGTTCTTCACAAGCCAAAGACCGTCTAACACAAACCCCAACGGCAGGCAGGAGAAGCCCCCTTTGGAGTTGTGGCTCGGGGTTATCCGAGAGACCCCCAAAGCATTCTAGAACCATGCTGTTGCGCTTGCCTGTCTTCCAGAGAGAAGTCCTTACTGTGAAGACGCCATGCACTTTGGACAGAACCCAGAGGACCTGAGTTGGGACTGACCTGTATGACGCCCCCTTCCAGAGGACTAGCTTTCATGGTACAGGAAGAAGGAGCCACACAAGCACCAAATGAAGGAAGCAACCACATGTCATACCCAGCTATGAAGCCTATGACATACATCAACGAGCAGCACGGCATGATTACAGCAAGGGTGCAGTAGTGGCATTAACTGTAACCAACCGCTCTCTAATTGGCCTTAGGGCTTGCTGAAAACAAGAGGGGAATCATGCCTAGACCTAACCAATTACCTCAGGGCAAGTGAAGTCATGGATCGTGGCGGAGAACCTACAATTGTCAATTTATTAAGCCAGTGTAATCCGTAACTACACCCTAAACGTGTCCTTATGCCCACAGATAACGTGTAGTTCTCACACGTGTCCTTACGCCCACAGATAAAGCATAGTTCTCACCTTTCATCGAGAAGATCTCTCTTTGCAAGTATAGACGCCATTACAGAAAACTACAACCAATCAAAGTGCAAAGTTAGTTGTGCAGCCTAATCTCAGTGGGCACAACAACAGCTCCTGAACCTAAGATTTGGGGGCCAATGAGAAGAAGGAGCAAGAAGATTATAAGAACATAGGGTCAGGGAGTTTGAGGTGAGGCTGTTTCCTAGTAATGTCAGATGCTACATCCATAAAGTACTACCAACATGACTGCCCATACATGACCTGATCACGGAATGACACCAAGACACGCTAAAGTGGATGATGTGTGGATGGGAGAAGCCACGAGGTCTCCACCCTATACAAAGAACTGTAGACAACTAAGGAATGCAGAGAGACAGACAGACAGACAGACAGACAGACAGACAGACAACACACAGACACTCTTCCACCGGAAAAAGCATACCAGTTGGGCACCCAACAACAAATGGTCAACCCTAAAAAATATATATGTATGACTAATATTATACAGACTGTGAAGGTTGTATTTATGTATATAGGGCTACACATGACACACAAGTACATATACATATGTATATAACAACAATTAATGATAAGGAAGTCATAAATTTGAAAGACATCAAGGAGAGGTATATAGGAGGGTTTTCAGGGAGAAGAGGAAAAGGGGAAATGATATAATCATATAACCACAAAAATAAAATAAATAATTAAGAAGCTTTATTTGTAGTCTTAATTATCTGTAGGCTCGTGTATCTAAATGTGCATGTTCACTTGAGAGCAGCTGACCTAGGAGTCTGAAAAAAGCATTCATTCCCCCAGGAGCTGAAGTTATAGGTGGTGTGGGTGCTGGGAACTGAGCTCAGATGCTGTGCAAATCCTGCCGAGCGTCCCTCCCACCTCACGATTATAAAATCTTACATTCAAGATTTAAAATTTCATTGTGAGAAGCACAGCTCAATAGGTTTTTCAAAGTCTGTAGCTCGCCATATTACAAGACTGGCTTCAAATCTCTCAGCTCAAGGAGTCCTCCTGCCTCAACCTCCAGAGCAGCCTAGCTAACCTGCATTGAGCCAGTGTGCTCAGCGTTAGCTCCGCTTTCTTTATGGCTCCACTCAGAAAACAACAGCCCAGAGTGAAACAAACCCATAACTGGCCATGCGTATTTATAAACCAGATCCGCCAGTGTGACACCAGGGACAGGCACAGTGATAAAGATTAGTTATTCTTTGTCCACACTGAACTGTTCAAAATAGCTGATGAGGTGTCTGTGTCACCGGTGTATCCTTACCGCTATCCGAGTCAGTGACCAGCACCAAACCAACACTTCTCAGACCCGGAGAGGGCAAGTAACCCACTTAAAGCCACTCAGCTGGGAAGTGGCCAGGCCCCCTCCACCCCACCCCCAGATTAGCCTGCAAGCTGTCGGCCCCGAGCAGAGGCCTCTTACCTGGGGCTGAGGAGAGAGCCGCTGACAGCCGACTGTCGAGAGGGGGTCCTCACGGTATCTGTGGCTAGGGACAGGGAGCAGCTTGTCCAGGACTTCAGACTGCCCTCTGGCTGGGAGCTGACGACAGAGACATTGTCCCTAGAAGCCAAAGTTAGGACACTGATCACAGTGGCAACCACAGCAAGGGCCATAACCAGATCGTCACCACACACCGTGAGCCCGGGCCTGCAGAACACTCTACATGCAAACCACAGACAGAGAAATGGTGCTGGCCTGGGACTGGGAGGAAGCACCGGCGTTTGGAGGGGAGGGGCCAACCTGGGTCATAGCCAAGGCCACCAGACTAGTGCCTGGTGAAGTTAGGGTGGAAAACCCAGTTGCTTTTATCCCAAATACCCTTGCACTCTTGGATCACACACACACACACACACACACACACACACACACACACACACCCACCTGAGGGTCTCCGACTTAAGGGTCCAGCTTGATGCTGACTTTTGTTCCGAACCATATGAACCATATGTTTATGGCATAGGCATGGGATAAAGGTCTCCAATCCTACCCCACCTTTTGGGGATCAACTTGGCAAGCTGGGTCTTCTCTTTATACTCTTTGATTGTGTAAGTAGCATCAGGGGAGGGTTACATGGCTACTATGTGTGTGTGTGTGTGTGTGTGTATGTATGCACGTGTGCACAGGTGTGTGTGTGCATGCATGCGCACGAGGGCACACTGGCCCATACATGCACAAATGTGTGGTATGTTTATGTGACACTAAGTCCGTCACCCTGGGGCAGGGGCTTGGTATTAACCCGACTGTCCTCAAGATGGCTTCCTAGCAGAGTGGGTAAGTATCTGTGTGAGCAGCCAGGTGATAAAGTCTCTGTCATCACGACTACAGAGAGAAGCAGAGGGCTGGCTCACAGGTTAAATGAGGAGCCTCCATTTCCTTCCTGGAGGAAAAGGGAAGTCGGTGTGGCAGCTGAGCCCTGGAGGGTGAGGGCCTGTGGGAACAGTACACACACAGGTGTGGAGGTCAGGAAAGGTCAGGAGGCTGACAGTAGGACACCACAGGTTAGGAAGGGACCAAAGGTCAACATGGCACAGAAGAGCCTATCTTTTAAGATAGGGCAAGAGGGAGTCAGTCCCTGAAGGTGGTGGGGGACAGTGACACACGGTCACCCGTGGCTCCCCTCTGTCTATACAAAGTCAGGCAGGTATACAGAGTGTGTGCCCATGAGGCGCATGAACTCCTCGGGCATTGCCATGAGCTCTCCAGGGGGATGTGGGCTTTTCTCCTTGAAAACCAAACAGACAGAGCCAATGGCTCGTGGGGCTTACTTACTCTTCTTTTCTGCTGCCACTGCTACAGTCCACGGCTGTCTGGACACTAGAAGAGATACAGGACAAGGCGTGTCATCACTGCAGCTGCTTTTAGGGCAATGAGTTGTCCTCGATGGACCCTCTGCCTTCCTTGGCAAAAAGTGTGAGATTGCTAACATGTAGGCTTCTGCCTCTCCGCCTGTGGAGCCTGAGGTGACCCTTGTGGATTGCTCAGCGTGGTTCCTGGGGAACAGGAGCAGCCATTATCACTGCCCTTTAAAAACTCACCTGGCGTAGGGATCTGGTTAAGATCACTGGCTAATCTTCTAGAGGACTCGGGTTCAATGTCCAGCACCCACACGGGAGCTCACAACCATCTGTAGGACAGTCCCAGGGGGCCCAATGTTTTCTTCTTACCTCCAAGGGCGCCAGGCACACTCGTGGTGAACAGACATATATGTAGACCCCACACCCAGACAGAAAGCAAATCAAAATAAAAATCTGAAATGCAACTGGCGTCACTGGTATTAATCACATTGTTACTGACAGCATGCCTGGAGCATGCCTCGTGTTCTTTGGAAAGCCAACACATCAAGACACACAGGCAGGATAGCTTCTTGGGGCATTGTGGGAAAGTCCTAATCTAATTACGCCAGTAGCTATTCTTGAGGGAGAAACACTGTTCAAATACTCTGCCCACACTACCTGCCTCCATTTTATAGACGAAACTAATACACTCAAGGCCACTGAACTTCCAATCCCAGCTTTGTGACAACCACAGGGCATGCTGGCAGTCACGGCGACACAGACCCCAAACGGGTAGCAGACAAGACCAAAAGCCCCTGCATCTGAGTTGCCTTAACTCTGAGTCCTCAGATGGGGCCCTCAACCACAATGTCTGCTGGTGCACACTGGCTGTGCGATGCCTTTAGACCTGCTCTGTAGGAGCAGAACCCCCTGAGTGTGTGAACCCCATCCACATGCGCCCTGCCTGTGTGGCTTCCCAATGGGCTTCAGCTGACTGCAGAAGGAAGAAGTAAGGCAGAGAAGCCACGGCGTCTATCCTCCGATTTTCCCTCTGCTGCAGGACACTGGGCTGGCTGGTTGACTTGCCGCAGCCTCCTCTGTGTCGCCATCTCCCTCTTTCGGCATTTACACCGTCTCTTGCCCTTTTAACCCAGTGGTAGTTGTTGGTGTTGGTTCTTGGCCGCCCCTGGATGCCTCTCACTGCGGTTCCCACTCCGCAAACACAGCTTTGTAAACAGCACCTGGCCCTCACACTCCAGCAGACTCTGCTGGTCTCCAGCTGAGCAGGAAGATCTGGGCTTCCCATGTCTCATGACCGTGCTATGTAGCCCACCATCGTGTGTGTGTCTGGTCCATCTCACAAGAAACAAAATTGTAGGCACCATTACTGCAGCCACCTCCCCCGCCCACCCCCACCCAAGCCAGTGCTGGAACAGGCCACCATCGAGTTAGTCATCCTTCCTCTATTAAGGGCAAGTGGAGACTGGAGGCCACGGAGCTGTCCATGGTGCCGATCGGTTGGCGGAACAGGCGAGGCTCAAACCCCAGCTCTTGACTGGTGTGGGCAGCTCTTTCTGGTCAGTGTTGTTTTCCAAAAGGAGCTTGTGCCAGGAATTTTTAAGCAGGTATTGGTGAGGATCAAGGTGATTGATTAAGTGTCTTCAAATGTGTTCCTTCGGGACACCTTTGCCAGACAGCCGCAGTCTAAATGCAAATACAGCCCGGGAAGCAATGCCTGAATTCATCTGCTCTGTGTCAGTGACTGACATGAGCTCATGCCGTCATGGCAGCCCAGAAGAGAGCAGAGACCTTGATGTGAGATGAAGGACACACGGCATGTCCTGTGTGATAACAAAGTCACCTTTGGCTGGCAGTAAGGCCAGCGTCAAAACCAAGATATGGCTTCATCACTTGCTGTGAGCATCATTTGGATACCCGTGAGGCTCAGTTTTCTTATCTGTGATTTTGGAAGGAAAATTACAGGATCCCAGAGGCTATGCAAGGGCATCCAGTGCCCAGCAGTGACAACTGCCCTCCAGAAGGGGCACATGGTGTCATCACGGTCAGTTACCGTACTGTTGGAAATAGACAAGTGAATTGTGGGAGATTGGGCTCTCTGGGAATCTATCTCATCAGGTAGGAGTTGGGTACAGCCATGCTTAGAAAGCCAGGCAACCTGCACAGCATCTTGCAAACCCATGCTGCAGGGCATAGGGGCCTGTGCGGTGATGCTAGCTGAGTGTCAACCTCCTTAGACAGATGGAGCACTCACTCAAGCTGTTCTTCCAGGTCAGGCCATGTTCAGCCCTCGTGGGGGAACAGCTATGAAACAGCTGTGGCAAGAATACTGTCCTCTCGTGCAATGGACAGTATTCACATCTGGCCAGAGCCAGGGCTCAACAGATTGTGGTTGACTCACTATGTGTGCCCAGAACATTTCAGGTTCCATGGAGATGTGTCCCCATCTCCTCCATAGCTTGATGTCAAATAGGTTATTAGAATGTGTGTGCTGGAGAGTTCCCTGCTCCCCAAGGACGTGCTTGCTGACTCCCAGAGTGCTCATCTCAGACGGGCCCAGCAGAAACTGACACACTCTTGTCTGTGACTATGGAGTGAAGTGTAAGCTGTGAACCCCTCCACACATCACTGCATATCCAGGCAAAGCCAACAGGCAGAGCAGCTGCAGACTCTGGGGCCAGGAATAGATGGGGTCACCTGTCCGCCAACACAGTCCTCCTTCCATGACTAATGAGCACGTTCCAAGCCTTGGGGACGAACTGAAAACATTTCCCCCATTAATCTAAGAAGGCCAATGGTGCCACAGTCTAAGCGACAACGCCGGGCCCCAGTGCAGGGTTGCACTGCTGTGTGCTGCCCGAGTTTCTGAGCACGTAGTTTCCACTTTCGGCCTGCAAGGTCCGCTCCATTCAGATCTGATACCATGTGAATTATGGAATTGTGGCTTGGCTTCTCACGTGGCAGCTTGGAGAGTTAGGTTTTCTGTCTCCCTTGACTTCTCCTCCTCCTCCTCTCTCTTCCTTCTCCACTCCCAGGGGTCTGAACTCCAACTGAGAATTCATAAAGAAGTATCCAGGACCAATCTTTCGGGCTCCAATCTGAGCCCCCTACTCGAGATAAGCAGGTACAGCTTGGAGCTGACGGTGTGGAGCAGGAACTGGGAACCTTGCTTTGTGTAGTAGACCTATCACGGGTGTAACCCATCTTCTTTTTGTCTTTGCTAATCAGTGATGTCCCTCCCGGGTTGTCTTGGTTATTTTATTGTGAACTCGACACAAATTAGAGTCAACTGGAAAGAGGAACCTCAATTGAAAGAACAGTACCTCCATCAGAGGGGTCTATGGGGTATTTTCTTTATTATTGATGGACGTGGGAGGGTCCACCCCAGTGCAGATGGTGCCATCCCTAGGTAGGTTGTCATGGATGTCAGAAGAAATGGGCAAGCCACGAGGAGCAAGCCAGTAAACAGGATTCTTCCACGGTGTCTTCTTTAGTGCCTGCCTCCAGGCTCCTGCCCTGACTTCCTCCATGAGCTAAAGTAAACCATCTCCTCACCAAGTTTATTCTGGTCGTGGCGATGGCCAGCAATCGAAGCCCTAACCAAGACAGTGGCTAACAGCAGATCTGAGCACTGTTGACCCTTTGGAATGAGCCACATCTTCAGGCTGCTCACCACAAGCCTATGCCACAGGCTCCACCACAGTTGTGGCACCAGGGCAGAAACAGCGCAGGAATGGGTTCAGTGCTGGCAGGACAGACACACTGGGAAGACATGGGCAGCATGGGAACAGGCTACCATGCCTTCCTGCCACGACGGACTGTAGCCCCTGAGCGCTAGTCAAAATAAGCCTACATTTAAGCAGCCCGATTCAGGAGCAGCATTGCAGCGACAAGAAAGTAATGAGGACAGGCTGGACAAGCTGCTTCTCCAGGACACCTCACCAGTCTCTCTCCATCTGCCCCACTCATGCCCAACAAGCCAGGTTGTTTACAGGTGACAAGGACAACAACGTCTCAGTCCAAACAAGCCAGCTATGCTTACCTTTCTGTGTCACTATCGCTAGACGCCACCTCTTCCAAGGCTGCCTGCAGGTCTGCGATGCGCCGGATGGATGTCTCCAGGTCTGTCTGCAGTGTCTGCCTCACAGCTGACAGCTCCTCCACATACTTCTCCTGCAGACATAAACCACAGAAGCCATCCGCCTTGAATGAGAGCCCCACCCCTCTCCAGAGTTCCTGGGCTGAAGGGTCACCCTGAGCAAAGACTACACCTCGTTAGCAAATCCTTCCCAGGCTCTTACTGCAGATGGGAGAAGTGTAAAGCCCTGGAGGTCCCAGGCAAGTGCAGCATGCCATACACAGGATGGAACAGACTCTAGGGGACCCTCCTGGAATGTCCCAGGCGTACAAAGCTTGCTGATCTATGCAGGGCACTGTTCCTCATGTATGTACCAGCCCAGAGCCATGGTTGGATTTATGTCACCACCTTACTTAGAGCTCAGCCATCTTAAATGGATCAGTAAACGGGCCAGAGGTTCCTGGGAAAGCTGAGCATGAGAGATGGGCTTGGAGTAAAAGGTTTGGGCCAGCACAGACCAGGGCTCTGCCGCCTGGCCATCCATCTCTCTGCTCTCCGTGGTGTTCCAGGCCATGCCTGGCCACGTGCTGCAATACTCCTCACCGTGATGGTCACGGGGTGGGCCAACCCTCTGAAACCGTTTAAGTGCGTTCTTTTATAGGAGTTGCCATGGCCATGTTCAGAGCAAAAGAAAGTAACTAAGACACTAGATAGGTGGGATTCTCTGGTGGGATTCCCCTGTAGAGCGACAAAGGCATTTACAGGGTACAGAACCTGTCAGCTGATCACATCACCCCCCCCCCTCCGCACTGTGTGAGAGCCTGGCAGGTGAGTCATCATCTTCATTCCACCTCAGAGCTGAGCGGCTCAGCCTTCCCAGGTCTAGGACTCAGCACAGGTGCCAGAACAATACTCCCCGTGCCACGTGCGTGATTCAGTTCTGTCCTGACTCTTCGAAAAATCTATGACGTTCACAGGGCATCTATTTCTCAGTTTATGCTTTAACACGAAGCTTGTTGGCTGAAGGTGAGTTGGCCCCTGTCGGGACTTAGAGATAAAGACACAGAGGGAGAAGGGGCCAGTTGGAGGCAGTTGGCTCAGGCTGGGGTCCCTCAGCCTCCCTATGCCTTCTGGGGACAGACACCTGGCTGGCAGGATGCTAAAATGTGACCACACTGGGGCTTGGCTCGACTGCCCCTCAAGCTTATGTTCTGAAGCCTGTATGAGCTCAGGCTCCTCAATTGTTAGCACAGTGCACGGGGAAGCTCAGGGACGGAACACAAGTAGTGTGTAAGCTGTTCCAGTAATTACACATATGCATGGCAGAAACACGCACAGGAAACCACCCGGTGACCAGACAGACCTATAGCTGTGAAGCAGGACAAGAAACTGACAGAAATGGCTTCCACATGCACAAGCGTGTGCTACAGACTCCCCCACTGTGCAATCATACACCCGCACACTCAATGGACATTTACTGAGCACCTATTGTGTGCCAACTTCCACGGAGCTAATACTGTCACAGAACCCGATCCACCTGTACTGCTGACACCTGGCACATGGCAGGTGGGCACACACACACACACGTTTAGGGTAGAGAGCGTCCACGTTACACGCAACTGTCGGTGAGGAAGGACAGGGTGTGATGCGTACATGGATGCATCCCAGACAAAGACAACACTGGACAGCCTGTGCTTCTGGCCCAGCATCACTGGAAGGAACGGGAGCCCTTTAGACTTCCAGATTGCTGCTTTCCCAGGGGCACTCCAAGCACAGCCGCTACGTGGGAAGCAGTTCAGATGATAATTAATGCCGGCAATTAAGATCGTCTCTGCTCATGACATTTAATTAGAGGCTAATACCAATATACCAGTGCTGTTGCTTGTTGCTTGCTGCTTTACCCAGATACCCCTCCTGCCTGAGGTGGGAGAAAGCTTCCCCTCAGGCTCCTTGCCCCTGAGGCAGCCTCTCAAGGTTCCGTTAACCTGTACCAGCGTTTGCCTGAAAGGATAGGTCTCCCAACACCCGTGGCATTCATTCATCTGGCTGTGTCCTAACACAGCAAGGACAGACAGAAGCTTTTTGCTCAGTAGGACATGGGTGTTTGGGTGCACAGGTTGATACACAAGTGGCTATTGCCAGTGGCTTGCTCAGTAAACACAAGCACACAGCCGGGCAGCGGTGGCGCACACCTTTTATCCCAGCACTCGGGAGGCAGAGGCAGGTGGATCTCTGAGTTCACAACCAGCCTGGTCTACAGAGTGAGTTCCAGGACATGCTCCAAACCTACAGAAAAACCTTGCCTCGAAAAAAAAAAAAACAACAAAACAAAACAAAACAAAATAAATGAACAAGCAAACAAATACACAAATACACGGGCACACCTGTCAACATCTGTGACATCAGCAATTGGCAAACCTTTCTGCCTTCAACTCTGCGGCCTGGGCTGGCTTTAAACTTTTCCTCCCTCTGCCTCAGCCCCTCCAGTACCTGGGATTTATAGGCCTCAACTATCACACCCAGATCCCACTCCAATATAAAATCCAAATGGCTTTGAATGTCTCACAGAAGAGAGGGTCTCAAAACAGCCCTGAGACATGCTGAAAACGCTGAGGGTTTTTATACTTACCACACGTGCTCATTACATACCTGAGCACACGGTGGCTACTGCTGAGTTAGCTCATAAAGGAGCGAGCTGACCTATGGTTCTTATTCCGACTGGTGGTCTGCCGAATGGTTGAAATATCTAATCTTGCTTAATATTAATAAGGTTCCTTAGATCCAAGCACCGTGGAAACAGAACATAATTGGAGAATGTTACGGTAAATTACTGGCTATGGCCATTCTCCTTGGCATGAGCTATCAAAACACGCTTATGTTTCCTTTTTATGCTTTTCCAGATTCTCTACAGAGGCTATGAATTCTGTGTATTATGAGAAACTTGGAAAATAGGCCTCATTTCTCCGGTCCACTGCAATTGAACCCCCCTCTGCCTGCTCAAGAATAAGAAAGCACCAGCTATCAGCAGGAAAAGGGACCTGGGAACATGCAGCCGCTGCTGCGTGAGGTCATTCCCTTAGCCATCCAGAAAACGCACTGTTTCATTCTGTTTTTATGGTGCAGTAATAGACACAGAGAGACTCATCAAAGACCTCGTTTTAGTTCATTTTCTGTTGCTATAATAGAACACCCGAGACCGGATTATTTATATGGAGAAGACGTTTATCTTGGCCCTTGGTTCTGCAAGGGCACAGCACGGACATGAGCTTGGCTCCTGCCAAAGGCCACAAGCACCTGACAGAAAATGGGGAAAGCAGAAAGGAACTGAGACACCACCAGTGAGGACAAGGTGGCACCAGAGTCCCTTCTTGACAGACACTCTGGAGGCAACCCGTGGTCCCGAGAGAAGAACTCAGGGGTATGTGGGGGTGTAAAGTCTTACCCATCCCATAGATCCACCTCCCACAGATCTTAACACCTTGCAGCACTGTTAACTGGAGTCTTTGGAGACCAATCTCCACTTGTTCTTTGCTGGGGACAATTAGACTCTAACCTTAGCAGATCCTAAAGACACACAGCCAGAAAGAGGCAGGGAGCCGGGTGTGCAGGCGCATGCCTTTGATCCTAGCACTCCAGAGACAGAGGCAGACAGACCCCTGTAAATTCGACGCTAGCCTGTCCTGCATACAGATCTCCAGGACAGCCAGGGCCACACAGAGAAATCCCTGTCTCAACAACAATAATGACGTAAAGAAAGGGGCAGAGAGGTACACACGGAGACATGATTACAGGGGCAGGAAATACCTAACTGTTCCTCATCATCCAGGGCGGGCTGGCCTGATGGGTTACTGCACAAACTTTAGCAACCAGGGACCAATGACTCTTCTCTTTACTGCCCAGCTGAGTGCCCTGGCCCCTGACTGGCCTATGCTTTGTCTGTCAGCGGCAACCAGAACGCCAGCCCTTATCATGCCTTAAGTGATGGCAATCTTCCCAGAACTGCCCTCTGAGCCCTCAAAGAACACTGTGAGACATGTGGTGCCTGCTAGGTTTCCAGTGTGGAATGTCACTCCTGTGCAGAGGGCTTGATCTGTGGCTGGGGGGAAATATATCGAGAGGTGCTAGAAACTTTAGGAGACAGGCTAACTAGAGGAAGTTGTTTGCTGTGTGTGTGTGTGTGTGTGTGTGTGTGTGTGTGTGTGTGTGTGTGTGTGTGTCCCCACAAATCTCTTCCCCTGTCCTGATTGCCAGGGGGTAAGAATTCTTTCCACTCTGACACTCTGCCCACCACAGGGCTCAGGGTTCATCCTGGACACTCTACAGGGTCTAACAACAAGAACAGATTTAAATCCAAGGCTGAATATGCTATAAACAGCAGAGGGCTTCCTCAGACAGCCTAAAATTCAGGCCCCTGGAGAGAACATATGTAGTTTAGAACTGGGGGAAAAACACCCCAAAAAGACTTCCTTTTCATTGGGCAACAAAGTAGGGTGTGGCCATCAGTGGTTTTCTTCCTGTCTGTTTGTTTTTGTTTTGTTTTGTTGTTGTTTTTGTCAACTTGACCCAAACCTGGTCACCTCGGTTGAAGAATTACCTGCCTCAGACGGGCATGAGCGGGGGCATTTTCCTGTCAAATGATTGATGTGGGAGGGGCCCATCCGCCATGGGCAGGCCACCCCTGGGCAGGTAGCTGCTGGGTCTAGCAGCCCAGCGAGCCAGGCAGCCGCACCCCTCCAAGGTTTCTGCCTTGAGTCCTGCCCTGACTTCCCTCAACGATGAACTATGACCTGAATATGTAAATCAAGCAAACTCTTTCCTCCTCCTCCTTCTGGCCATGACATTTACCACAGCAGAGGAAAGCAGGCGGGGACAAAGTTGGTACCCAGATTGTGTGGCATTGCTGTCACAGACGTGGTGATGGTTGTGTTGCTTGGGAGAGGACTATGGAGTCATTTGGGACTTTAAGCATCGAGAGTCGATAGCTTGATGAACTGTTCTGCAGGTGTTCGGGGACAAGAGAGTCAGGAGACACGAAGGCTGGCTCATGAAGATTAACAGAGAGGTACCGACCCCATCATGACTGTCCAAGTGGTGCTTTCAATTGAGCATCTGCAGTTTCTGGTTATCTGGGGCCGAAGAATCAGCTGCGACTAAACATGGACCAGCACACTGGAAGCGAAAGCTTTGCTTTGCTGGGACAACTGACGCTGGTCAGCTGGGCCTGAGAAATCAGGAGTGATCAAGAAGAGGCCAGCATCACTGAGCGAATTCTCCTGGAAGGTGTTTACTCAGAGCTGGTGGTCCAGGTCGGGGAGAAGGAGGGCAAACGTGTATCCCAAGCTGGCAGCTGAATGCAGTAATGTGTAGGGATCTTCCGAGAGTGGGAATGACTTTGGAAACACGGAAGCTTCAAGGTTGAAGCGGCCATAAGAGAAGCCGAGGCTTGGCACTGCGTGGCGGGGTCAGAGTCCTCGAGGAGACCACGAGAGACCACTGATGAAGGCGGGGTTTACCGAAGCTCCCTAAACCCAGATCATGAGTGAGTTATACAGTTGAAGTTTGGTTTTGCTTTGAGTCTGCCCATAAGTGGGCCCTGGTTTTTTCCCCTTCTTACAATAAGGAAGTATGTAAGTTGTTTTATTTTTACTTTAATTTTCCCCCCCTTACAATTAAGAGATTTTACATTTCTAAAGAGATCTTGGACTTTGAAAGTGTTGGGATTTTTTTTTTAAAGGCCATGGCACTTTAAAAGTTATAGTATGTTCTATATTGTGATATCGGCAGGAGCTCTTGGAAACAAATAAGAAAGAAAAGATTATGGTGTGGTAGTGGTGTATTTGTGTGTCAAGTTGAGAAGGGGTCAATTGTACTGGTTAGTTTTTGTCAACGTGACACAAACTAGCCTTGCCTGAGGAGGAGGGCCTCAACCAAAGAGCAACAGAGAAAGCCACATTCTCCGTGGCCTGTGCATCAATTCATGCCTTGAGTTTTTGTCCTCACCTCCTTCAGTGATGGACTACGTCTGGAATGTACGAGACAAGGGAGCCGTCTCCTCCTCAAGCTGCTTTGTTCACAGTGTTTACCACGGCAACAGAAAACGGACTAGAGTGGATGGGGTGGATCAGGATGAACCAGGACGGAATGTTTCTATTTAACAAAAACCCGTGTATGATGACGTCCATCTTTACTCTAAAAATAGTGCTAACAATGGTGGTGGGGGAACAACATGTCACAATCAATTCATATCAATTTATTACAGGTTTTAGCTTCCTACATAAAATTGATGGGCTTTTCAGTAGCTTTTAAAGAGGATAATTAAGATAGAAACCGTGAATAACAATAAATAATCTGTCTTTCCCCCCCCCAGTTGTTTGTCACAATGTCTGAATGACAAGAGCTGGGGGATGGCTCCATCTGCAAAGCACTTGCAGAGCCAAGCCTGATGACTTTTCTCAATCCCCAGAAGCCATGTAAGAACCCAGTGCAGATTATGAGCGCTGGTAATCCCTGTGCTCGTAGGGGAAGAAGGGAGGTGGAGACGGGCAAAGACCAGCCTGGCGTATGTATGTCTCAAAACAAAGTTAAAGGCCAGGACCAACACCCCAAGTCTTCTGACTTTCCACACACGTGCAAGGCCTGTGCACCCATGAACGCGCACTCACACACACAGACACCACACAGGGAAGTCCCTATTAAAGACACCTAACACATCATCCTTTGGCTTCACGGCTATGAAAACCAACGCACAATCAGCACAAATTGTACCCTGAGTTTTGAACCTGGATCCTTCCTTTCCTGAGCTAGTGGTGCTCAGTGCCAGACTTCCTTGCACTGCCTGGTGGCGCCGGCCATAGCTCCTCATTAGTCTTACAATCAGGAAGGGGGACTGTGGTGGACAGAGTGAGACGCAGCCGGCACGCAGACAGCAGCCTTGCCTGTGGACCACGTGAAACCAGCCTCTCTGTGAAAACCATGGCAGGCAGCTGTTTTTCACCTTCGCCTCCTGGTGGCAATGGCAGTTCTTGTTCTTTGCCAAAAGCTTCTTGCAAGGAAAGGAAAATGAAGGCATATCAAGTGGCACCAACCTCACACACCTGGACAGCACAGTTCTTTCTGGCGAGGACGTGGGAGCACTAGGGCCACAGGAGCCACGCAGGCGCGACAACCTCATCTTCCAGAAATGAGTCAGAAAGCACGTTACCTTTTGCGTGAATGTGAAAGGGGTTCAGTACTCACACTGAGGAAGTCTGATGAATCAGAGAAATGGAAACTGTGTTGTTCAGTCCCCGGAATCTAATATGGGCGGGGGACTGAATAAATGAATTGAACAGGGCGATCGATCAGTTTCCCTCATGGTGGGAAAGTTGAAGCCAGAAGTTGAGGCCAGTTCAGTTCAGATGTTACTTTCCCATTGTCCAAGCCCTTTGCAGATGTGGCAAGGGTCCCTGGGTGGGATAATGAGTCAAATTGACTCTGCATGCCATTGGAAGGATTCCTGGAGAAAGTAAGAGAGAGAGTCCATAGGGGACAATTGTCACCACCATGGGGGACACCAAGGTTGGCGTGACATGGGCCAGAGCTAAGAGTGGCTACTGAACTTTAAAGCCAGCAAAGCAGGATGCAGGACTCAGGAAGGCAAAGCTGAGACAGAGATGAGGAAAAAATCTGGGACCTTTCAGAAGAGGCGAGGCTCCAAGAGTGCCCCTTGTTGGAAGCTGGCTTTGGGAGTAAGAGGAACCTAAGAAGGTCTGGAATAAAAAGATGTGACAGTTTCCAAGAGTGCCCCCAAGGCAGAGCCTCCTATCCCTCCACTGCCCTGGCTGCTTCCTGCTAGGCAACAGCTGAGCTGAGAAAAGTCGGAAGGGGTCTGATGGCGACAGGATAGCTAAGTGTTCCATGATCAGAGCACCCTGGCTTCATTATTTAAAACACAAGTGATGTCTCCAGCTTATAAATACCCACCATACCATCTGCCCAGATCTTTCATCTGTAAATTTTGAGGGAAAGCTTGTAAGATTTCCAAAATTATGGCTTTCCGGTGCTGGGCAACCCAGTGAAAAATTACAAATCTGTATTGTGTATCGGTTATTTATTGCCGTGTAACAAATTACTTCAGCACCCAATGTCTGGGAGCAGTAAATATTTATTATCTCGTGTGATTTTTATAGTGTGAAGGGTTCAAGCTTGGCTTAGCTGGATGGTTCTGGCTCAGTGTCTTTGTAGGGTCAAGAACGGTCCCCCAGTACTACCTCATGCCAAAAAAAAAAAAAAAACAAAAAAAAAAAAGAACCTGGTAGATGTGACAAGGATCTAAGAGTGGGGAAATTGTTTACATTGTCCC
Organism: Cricetiscus sungorus; assembly: GCA_030556225.1. Lineage (NCBI taxonomy): Eukaryota > Metazoa > Chordata > Mammalia > Rodentia > Cricetidae > Cricetiscus > Cricetiscus sungorus. Next base: position 35,406,222 of record JANBXA010000044.1, on the reverse strand, counting down.
TAAATGCCATCAGAAAAGTCCTCGTAGGAAGCAGGCAGGCAAGAGGGCCTGTAGGGGGATGGTCATGGCCTCAGATATGGAAGCCAAGGCTGGAATGATGCTGACAATTGCTAAAAACAATGGATGCCTCTGGGAACCAGAAGAGAAAGTAAAGGAACCATAGCATGAGTCCAGAAACCGGGGCCCTGATTTTAATCCCTTCGTGTTGGATTTGGGCTTCTGGCCTCTGTATCTATACAAGACTCAGGCTGCACTGTTTAATGCCACCACATGGGCATCTTGCAGCAGGAGGAATCTCAAGTGGTTTCTTAATGTTGTTATCATGATGTCAGCCAGGGCAGAGCCTGTCTGACATCAGGTCTGACTGCACCCAGGGGACCTCTGTGCAAGGATACTCACTGATGTGGGTTGGGGCTTCAGGTGCTATCTGGTGCTAGGAGTTCAGTGCTCTCTACCTTGAGGTTGGGTAGAACCTCACCAAGATGCAGGAGCAACCTTCATCAAGAAGAAATCCTCCCTGACGTAAACATACCAGAGATAATAAGGCAGAAACCTAGAATCCTCTGTAGCCTACCCTGGGTGGGGCATATCACTTCTGTAGGCACAAGCTTTGGTTCACTCAGGCCAGACAGGGGAGCCACACAGAGGTTCCTAGGAGCCTGTTGGAGGCTAGCCACCAGAGGGACACCAGATCTTCACCAGCTCACTTATAAAGGAAAACTTGTGTCTGTTGTGACCATGAGCCTAGCATGGCTGTCTAATGGCTGAAAAAAGTCCCTGTAAGTTGAGAGTCCCAATATCTCAGGAAGCAGATGGGTATGGTCATCTGGTCCTTAACAGGGGCCACCACATTGAAACGAACTCATAATGTGGGTCCCAATCCCATAAGATGGACAAGTCTCCTGCCATCCTAAGATGGCAAATGCAGGCCCAGAGACACACGGAGGGGACAGAAAATGCACCATGCAGAAGGGGCAATATTGTCCCTTGGAGGGACAATATCTGCCATCCAGGGGACACCAAATCACCAGTGACTGGCAAAGTATCACACCTGTCATACCAGCACTCTGAGACAAAGGTGATGACTGATACTTTGAAACCAGCATGGGACACATGCAAGACTGTGTCAGAGCAACAGTATCCAAATTATTCCCAACCACCCAGAAGCAGGCCTGGCTTCCACAGGGGTCTGCAACACCTTGGCTTTTCAACTCCTGACCTCTGGGACTGGGAGTCAGCTCCCAGTGCTATTTTACTGGAATTGGCAACCTGTGTGCTGTTTTAAACCCTCGTGTGGGAGTGCCATGTTATGGCCCCAGCAAACTTAGAACCATAGATACTTTGTGTCCTTTGGAAAGCAAAGAAAGGAAAAGGACTAAGCAACAGCTCAGTGTGTAAAGTGCCTGCCACAGGAGCTTGAATATGAATCCCCAGCACCCCTGTGAGAGGCCGATTCTGTAATCCCAGCACTAGGAAGGCAAGAGAGAGAGGGTTCCTGGGGCTTCTGACAAGCTAGTCCAGCAAAGAAGGGCTGCAACAGGAGAGGAGGTCAGTGTCTGAGCTCCACAAGCATTTGTGCACACACACGCATGTGTTCTTGCACACGTGTGTATACATGCAAGAACACACACATGCAAATAGAGATAAAGTAGAAAGAAAGCATCTTAGAGTCACCCTTACGTCTGTCACTCGGGGGACACTTGCTCTTAATGAGAGTGCTGTGTTTCCTCGCTGTGTTCGCATGTAGACATGAATTTGTGTAGGTGTGTCTACTGGAGCCGTGCTTGAGCCTCTTAAAGGCAACCCAGAGTTTACTACACCGAGCTTAGAAACACCCTGGTCTCTTCCCCTGCCTTATTATCGTTAGCAAAAATAAGAGGGCTGGGAGCTCCAGGTGGCTGCCAGCAAGCTTTCCCTTTTCTTCTGTTTAAAAATCGCCCCCAGCTGTTTCCTGAAGGCCTTTAGAGCTTTGCGGAAAGTTAACAGGCAGGCAGCTGAGTTGGTTAAGGACTAGGCGATAGTGACCTAAAGTTCTGGAAGCCAAAGCCAAGGGCTCAGTGAAGTCCCACCCACCTATCCTTGGTGTGATGGCAAAAATGCCTATCTGTGCATCACTTGGATGTGCATGGACCCCAGGTCCTTCCCCTCTAAGAACACACCTGCCTCCCACTGTGCTGTCTTAATGGTTATGGGGCTGGAACCCTGGCCCTCTACCTGCCAGGCAAGCACTCTACCATTTCTTCCTGCATAGACTCTGTCTACTTAAAGCAAGGAGATGCCTAAGACTCTGATGGTGAACAGGGGTCCCCGTTCTTGACTCCTGGAGTCTCCAGGGAGCAATGGGAGGCACATTCTTGGGACCTTCACAGGGACCTGTGTACAGTGGTGCCCACCTTTGATCCCTGCACTTGGGAGGCAGAAGCAGGTGGATCTCTATGAGTCTGAGGCTAGCCTGATCTACATAGTGAGTCCCAGGGCACTCAGAGCTGGAAGTGAGACCCTGTCTCAAAAGATTAATTATAAAAGAAGACCCTCACAGGGAGTGGGGTGTGGATAAAGATGCTCTGGGCCTTTGGGTAGATGGGGAGGGATTGGAATCAGGGTGTGTGATGCAGCCTTGGGTCTTTGAAAATTAAAAAAATAAAAAAGAAACACTTCCTTAAATCCCTTCACAGCCTTCCAGTCTCCAAACCCCACTCCCCATCCTGTGTCCTCTGCTTCAATAACCACAAAAGAAGGTGACAAAGGGCAGTGCTGAACCAGCCTTCCCAGTGCCCACACACAGCAGGGACATTCAAGCTCCCTGACCTGGAGTGAACTCCAACCTCCTGGCTCGAGATTTCCCCCATCATCCACCCACGCTGCTGCTTCCCAATGAAAGAAAAAAGCTATTTCAATTTTTCTGCTCAAATGCAAATATGACATCCGAACCACCCAATCTCCCTGACAAGAGAATAATTATATCAATATAATTAAGTCTCAAATGCAAAGATTATCTTTAGCACACACACCGGCATGGCGCTTGCTTCCCACGTAAGAGACCACTGTTCCAGCTAGGGATTCTCCAGCCGCCTCTGGCTTCCTTCAAATCGAGTCAAGGTGCCACGGGCGCATAGCTCTTCTCCTCCCACGGGCTCGCACGATTGCAGGAAGAGAGAAATCAGGCTCCTTGAATTCTCCAGTGGCCCCTGGGGGCTCCATCTCCAGGGGGCTCTGTCAGGGCTGAGCCCACATAGAGTGCACACAGCCTCGGCTCAGTCCCCAGCACAACATAAACTGTGTGTGGCAATGCATGCCCGGACCCCCAGCAATCAGGCAAGAGAATCAAAACTGCAAGACTGTCCTTGACTACAAGGAGACAGGACAGTGGATGGCAGACACAGCCTGCAAACACAGGGCTCAGGAGAGTGCCACTGTAGAAAGTGGCCCCGGGGTGACGGCACCTGGAAAAAACGACACACATCTGTCTGCTTCCCATACAGCGAGGAGTGTGCCTGTCTGTCTGTTCCACAGTGGCCTCTAGCTCCTTCCCTCCACGCACAGGGACCTTCAGAAGCACCGTATGCAGATGAGGTTGTGACAGGCCATGTTGCACGGTGACATTTGGGCCCCCAATGGTACCGGAAGATGTAACTGTTCTGGAAACTGGTGACTCTGAATCCCTGGGATGTGGTGGCTTGATGTGTTCCCCGTGCGGTGCACTTGTGTGACACTGATGTCAACACACCTGTGCCAATCACGTGAAAGCCTAGCTGTGTGCAGGACAGAATGGTGGGCAGCGTCGAGAGACTGTGTCATCGGCTTTGCGCCTCCTTTGGCCAGGCTCTCAGTCATCATTTGAGTGCACTCCAGTTTAAAACAGTGTTCTGCTTTTACGTTGGTTGTAATAAAATACCCTGATTTTTTTTTTTTAAAGTGACTTATGGGGGAAAGGTGTTTGTTTGCACGTATGCTTCCAGATCATACCCATCAGTGAGGGAAGTCAAGGCAGGACTTGGAACACCTGGTCACGTCACGCCCAGCGTGAAGAGGAGAGAGAGAGACGAGTGCATGCCCGCTTGCTTGTTCACGCTCGGTTCCGCTGCTCCCCCCACTGCCTAGGGAATGGTGCCACCCACAGTGGAATGTGTCTTAATTCCCCCACCACCACCGCGCACACAGACCCATGCCACCCCAGTGTACAGCCCCTCAGTGAGACTCTTCCCAGGTGACTCTAGGTTGCGTCAAGTTGACAATCAAGGTTGCCCAGTGAGCATTTAACGCTGAAACATTCCGCTGGGCTATGCTGACAGCAGCCACACCGTCCCTTTATTCACGACTCTCTCGATCAGACTGGGACCATGTGAAATGGCTGTCCTCGCTGCATAAGTCTAGGCAAGGGCAGTCTTCAAGGTTTGCATCCAAAATAATTGGCTTGGTGAACGTCTCAGAAAGTCCTTCCCTCAGTCATGACAGGTGACTGCATAGATCACAAGGCTTCCCTCTTACCCTAACAACCAAGCCAACACTACCTACTCCAAAAGGCAGAGGAAATTTCCCAAATACTCAAGAGAGCAGGGAGAGAAGATGCCTCCTAGGCAGACTAATCCTCATCAATAGTCCTGCATTGTTACATCTGTCCTCCCAGGAGATCGATCAGGGAGGGTACAGAGAGTTTCTGCTGGTGCTGGTGATCGATACTAGACCCCGGCTTCCTGGGACTTGGAACAGTCGATGCTGTCTAGCTGAGAAATTGGGTGGGGGTGGGGGGTTACTGTTGGAGACAGTGGTGCCTGTGACATTACCAGCAAAGGATGCCGGAGAACAGCGTGCGGCCAGGCATAGTAATGGCAGCATAAGACAACGGTGTCTGGCATGACGGGCTCCTGTCTGCTGGGGTGAGAGACGCTCTACAGTGTCAGAGGTCACAGGCTCAAAGTCACAGCATTGCAAAGGGACTTCTAGGCATTTTGTTCCTGCCACATTCATACTCCTATTGTCCTCTAATTTGGGGGTACCAGGCAGTCCCCAGAGAGGTTCTGGAGAAATTTTTATTCTCTGAAACAAAGGACACTGAGCCTGGACATGGGGCATATCAGAGCCCAGATGTGAAGCCCAACCCTGATCAGCCTGCCCTCGCTGTGGGACCTGCCCTTCAGGATGCGAAGCTTCCTCCATTACAAAGAGGCTCTGGAGTAGGAGAACTTGTGCTTGGCACCAGCTACCCCAACTCAGGTCCCTGGACCACCAGTGCCACCTGGCTATAAATGAAGGACCTCTCAATGCCCCTTAGCACTTGGAAGCTGGGAGCAGAAGGATTATAAGTTCCAGGCCAGCCTGGGCTATATAGTGAGACTCGGCCTAACAAAATAAAATAATACAAAAAAAAAAAAAAATCCAAATACTATGGAAATCAGGATACTTCTCAAAAGCCAGAAATGCAGAAGGGCTACGTAGCCCAGCTGTGCCCCTGTAATGCACCCTAAGGGGACTAAGACAATATCTATGGAGCCACCTTTAAGCTCACATTCACCATTGCTCTGCCCAGAGAGATAGAAACAGCCTGCAGCTTTGTTCAGCCACAAAGAGTGAACCCGCGTCCTTTGCAGGACTCTGGGTAGAACTGGGGATCGCCAGATAAATCAAGCCAGGCGCAGAAGGAAAAATATCACCTTTACTGCCACACGACATGTATATAAGGTGTGTGCGTGTGTGTGGTGACATGAAGAAGGAAATAAACCACTTGTGCGGAGGGAGAGAAGGATCGGGAGAAAGCAAGAGAGAATCATGGGAGATACAGGCAAAGAACAACGGTGCACACCCACCCCACGAGAAAGTGTGTGCTCGCTAAACCAAAATGATCATCATAAAGGACCGCGGGGCTGGTGAGATGGCTCAGCAGGTGAAGCTGTGATGGGAGATGTGATTCTGTATATATGTTTCTCATACTGTTAATAAAGCCCTGTGGCCAATAGAAAACTAGATAGGTGGGGCTAGGAGACTAGGAGGAGGAAGAGGAAGTAGTAGGTGGGGTCAAGATGTAGCCCGAGGAAGGAGCAGGAAGCCTGCCGCGCGGCTCCCTGATAAGACGACCACGTGGAAATACTTAGATAAGTAGAAATGGGTTAATAATTAAGACAGAGCTAGCCCATTAACAATAATGGTAACTGGCCAACAGGATTGTATCAAATATAGAGTCTCCTGTGTGTTATTGGGGGCCAGGACGCCAGACCAGCGGCGGGCGGGCTGGCGGAAACATACACGCTACAAAGCTGCTTGTCCCTGGTTCCGACAGAGACCTGCATTCAATTCTGGGGACCCCCCGCATGGTAAAAGAAAAGAACCATCAATTCGCCCAAGTTGTTCTCTGATCGGCATGAACATGCCATGGCATGATCACACACACACACACACACACACACACACACACAAAAATAGTATGATATAGTTTTAAAGTTTTTCCTCTTTAACAAAGTGTAGTGCTGAGGCCCCGCCCCTTCCTGTCAGCTGAGTTTCCTGCGGCCACCTCTCCTAGTGAGTCGTTTCCTTTGGGTGACACTGGCCCTGCATGGACTGATCAGGCCCAGAAGCCGAGGCCACTGACGGCAGTACTGCCAAGCCCCTCACTCTCTGTCCTTGGGCGAGGCCAATGCTCTACTCCTGGAGCCCCTCCCTCGCACTGCGTAAACACAGACTTAAGAGGTCCTTTGGGCAGGAGGCAGGAGCTCAGATTTGATCAAAAGGGCAAAGCGTCCGTGCCTATGTCACTGCAGACAGACGACCCAGGCTGCTCCCAGGCAGGCTGTTTGCCCCGACGCCTCCCTAACAACACCGGGAAGTCAGTTCACTGCACGGAGCATGAAGCTGTTGACGCTCCCTCTGCACACTTCTGTGATGTTCCTTTTGATAGAGTCTAAAATTATAACAGCCACTTGGTCACTCATGGTCCATTTATCCATGTATTGACTCCGCGGGGAAGAAAAACAACGGCCGAGCAGTGTGCTCTCTCTGCCTCTACATCTCAAGGTGATGGCTGGGCTGTGCGTGCCTCTCACACAAACAGATTCATCACACGCTCCTCACAGCTGGGGTCCACTGGGCCCTGCAGTCACTTCTGTCCTCCCTGGCACTTGGGAACGGGCGCCTGAGTCTGATGAGCTTTGGAGATGCATTGCCACCGAGGGCCTCTTGTTAGTTTTCTTCAGTCGGCAGTAAGATTCTCCCATGCTTTCCTGGGTCCAGACGTTACCTTAGCCTCGGGCTCTCGAGACACCTCTCGTGTCCCCTCTCTGGGGATCAGCCACTGTTGTGGGGAAGACGATGGCCTAAGCCAAGAGAAACTGTCCTTCAGTTTGACTCTGTATCAGAGTCTGGGATTTGTGTGTGTGTGTGTGCGTGTGTGTGTGAGCGTGCATGTGTGTGTGTGTGTGTGTGTGTGTGTGTGTGTGTGTATGCGTGTGGCGTTGATAGTTTTATTTATTTGTGAACATTTGCAGATGCACCACATGCCCAGGAGGAACCTCTATATTTATTAAACAAACATAAGTGGGTTTCAGAGCCTTTTCCAACTTATTCTCCAAAACACAGAAAGGCAATGATAGCCAACCAGTCAAACCTGGCCTGACACGTGTGTTTGTTACTAGTGTTCTGCTGGAACACAGCTATTCCATGTGTATTCTCTGTGGGTGCACCCATGCTCTGATGGCAGACACTTCAGAGGCCAAAACAGACCATGTGGTCTGAAAAACTTGAAATCTGAGAACGAGCCATGCAGACAAGAATTAGGGTCACCCTTCAGACACCTACAAGTTCCACGTCTCCGTGACACCTGGAGCCCGGGGGTCCACGGATGGCTGGCTAAGGACTGCAGGCTGCCTTAGATGGACTCACTTGGAGTCAGCTGCATCTGGGGGCAACACAAGCATTAGTTCACAGGGTTTAACTCTGGTTTGTGTGTGAAGGTCTCTCCTTTCGTCTCCTGGCATTCAGATGCCAAGGTCTCAGGCATTAATGGCCAAGGATGCTGTCATCCTAAATGTTAAGGTTTCATGGGCCTAAACAGCAAGCAGACTTATGGAGAACTAGGCAAGTTCTGCACTTAGGGAGCAGAAGGCATGGATGCTAATTAGCCAACATTAGAGTTCAGCAACTAAAATTAATCTTTTCTAAAGGGCAGACCGGTTTTACCTTGTAGGGAAAAGACACACAGACGGGAGCTGACAGTGTCTTTGTCCTGGACCTCCTGCCACAGTGGGATGTGACCCGAAGTCTCAGGGGGGACCAGATGTGCTCACCTGAGCACACATTACTCTGGGGTCTCCACAAACAGGTCCCTTCTTTATAATGGAACTGTCTAGGACCACAGAGTGACGATGGAAACTAAGGGGAAGCTTGGCCAGCTAGGGAGAAGGCCAGGAGGAAGCAGAAAAGGATGCAGAAGGGAAGAAGGGGAGAACTTGGGTACCACCCCAAAAACACGCGGTGACTGGAGGCGGCGGGTGCCTGCTGTCCTACACGGAGACCAGGCATGGCCGCTGAGCCCTTGACCTGCAGCTGGATGTCACTTCTCGTCTCGGCTGACACCACCCAAAGTAAAAGAGGCCGGCCGGCCGGGCGGGCCTCCAAGTTACGGGGCACTTGCAGGCTTCACAACGCCAGAGTCTTTGCCTGCTGAGCTACCTACCTCACACCTTGGCATCCACATGTCATAAAGGGGCGGACAGCACTGTGTTCATCTGCCCGTTTTTGACTCGAGGGAGAAAACTGGAGAAATGCCAAACCAAGAGCCTTTGGCTCCTCAGCATCTACACCCACTGTTTCCACGTCAAACACTCTAAAAGGCTTTGCAGCGCTGCCTTCTAAACACAAAGGGCAGATGTGAGCTGGCAACCTGATGCAAACAGCCACTGCCCCCTGCCCTTCCTAAGACAGAGAACATGACCGGTTTTGCATATGCAAATGTGTCACAGAGCCACTCAATAGGCAGCAAATAATTGTCTGTCTCTGCCTGGGGACACAGCTGATTTGGGAAGCCATGTAATGGCTGGTACTAACAGGAATAGCAGACAGTATGGAAAACCAGACAGATGTGTAAACAGAGGTGTGTAGGGTGGGGGGGGGCAACTCAGAACCAAACTATGTGCCTGGGATCTGTTGGAGGAGACCCTGCACTTCCCCCAGCTGTGAGGTAACAAAGGCATCAGGACTCACCAAGAGTCACTAAGGATGGTTGTGAATCTGGGGTAGAAGAGGGACTAGGAGTCTGTGTTTCTGTAGCCAGAGCCACAGACCCACTATTACACTTCAAACACCGAGGCCAAAGGTCAAAGGTCGGCCTACAACATGCTTAGGTCGGATGAGTAATAGGATGCTATGGAAACAGGAAGGAAGGCCCACTCCTGAGTCAATATAGAAGGAAGCCATACTCACTCTTCCTAAGAGCATATGCAAGTTACCAGCACCCGGGTTACAATCAGCCCCAGCTGAAGCAAGCCACAAGCCTCTTTTCCCACTGCTCCAATCAAATCAGTCATGGCTGTCAGATGCCATCCCGGGGATGCCTGAAGAGTCTGCAGGCCCCTGTATGAACACCATACCCACTAAGACGCAACCTGCTTCTTTGATTGGTTCCCCATGTGCTGGCTTGAGGGCCCAGCCTCGCAGGTCTGCTGGATCTTAACCCACAATAATTTTCTATAAGTACTTGGGCATTTCTGGATGACACCACACCTCTGTGAAGTAATGGGAAGGAACCAGCTGAGCCTGGCTGAGAGAGGAGGTGCCTCGTAGAAACGAAGAGGCCACTCTTGAGAAAAATCAGCACCCGCGTATATTCAAGTGAGCTGTCGAAGGATCAGCCTGTGGCCAAGGCTGGGGCGGGGTGGACTAGAGGGCTCACTCACCGCCCCATAGGTGCAAGGCCTTGTCTCCTCAATACCTCAGAACCCATCTTACAGGTGAGGCAACATCTTAGCTCTGGACACAGTGATGACGGTGATGACGGTGGTGGTGATGGTGATGATGATGACGATGATGGTGTTGATGGTTGTAGTGGTAGTGATGATAATGATGGTATTGATGATGGTGGTGATAATGGTGATGGTGGTGATGGTGCTGATGAGGATAATGATGGTGGTGATGGTGGCAGGGTGATGATTCTCATGATGGTATTGGTTGATCAAGGTAACAAGGATGGTGTTATTGGTTGTCATGGTTTACTAGAGGCCCCAAGAGGTGACACTAGGCAGGAGATAGTGTGCAAGAGCTGAAGTGAGGATTTCAGTCCAGCTCTAAGGACCAGGAGCCAGCAAGTAAGAGCCAGTGGCCAATCCAGCCATGCCGATCAAGTGTTTCTGGAGCTCAGTGCCTCTCACCATTTCAGGGCTGCTGAGGCTTCTGCACTGAGCTGGAAGGGCTGATTGCTCTTGAACCTTTCATAGCAAACACTTGTTGACAATTAGGGTGGGGCGTCCTTTGGTATCAGGGCTCAGTGGAAGCAGGAGGAGGTGAAAAATCTATTTATCATCATCATCATCATCATCATCATCATTATTATTATTATTGCCTTTGGTTTGGTAAAAAGTGACACCAGCCTCCTTTTCTTTTATCTCACAAACACAGGAGGATTCCCCAGGAGGGTCTGTTTATAGAGGCATCTCTCCGGCAGGATAATGGTCTCTAAGGCATAGAGAAACGAATCACATGGTACGGCATCCCCCTCCCCCCCACCCGTCACAGTCACAAGTGAACAGGATGCAGAGACTGCACCCAGCTGGGTGGATGACGGCATGGACAGCTGCAAATCGCTTGAACAAGGGACAGATGCAGCTTGCTTTTGCTTTCTCTTTCCATCTGAAAACTTCACAAGGGGGAAGATGAGAATATCGTTAGGGAAACAAATGTGTTCCTTCTGATTATCAAAGTGGGCACTGAAGGAGCCCAGTGGCAGGCCAGGCTCCGAGTCATTTACCTGGAGCCCAGCCAAGAAAAAGCTGGGGAAGGGTGTGCAATGAAGCTGCTGGCACTGTGGCTGGGAAGAGGTTATGGGGCATAGAGTCTGGGAAAACTGGAAAGGAGCCCTGACCCAGGCTTCCAGCAGCTGCCAAGGGGCTGTAGGGGGAACTCTGCGAGACTCTCTGATTTTATTCTTACTGTTGTGGGGATGATGGTGATGATGGGGATGGCAGTGGTGGTTATGGTGATGGTGACGATGGTGATGGTAGTGGTGTTGGTGATGGTGGTGATGGTTGTGATGGTAGAAATGGTGTTTCTGGTGGAATATTATGTTTAACCAGGCAAAGATGTGTTACATCTGCTTACGCTGCATTAGTTTAACAATATAAGGATGTTTGCTTACTTATGTAAAGATGTATTACATCTGCTTCATCTTGCCTGCCTAATAAAAAGCTGAACGTCCAATAGCTAGGCAGGAGAGGGGTAGGTGTTGCTGAGAGGCAGAGAGGATGAATAGGAGGGGGAAGGCAGGCAAGGAAGATGAATGACAGACGGAGGAGGAGAGAATGAGGGACCCATTTCAGGTAAGAAGCTGCCAGCCCGTCAGACAGGAGATGCAGTGTAAGTTATACAGAAAGAAAAAGTAAAATCCCCAAGGCAACGGGTACATAAACAGGTTGATTTAAAGAGATAGCCAGAAGCCAACCTTAAAGTGGGCCAAACACTGAAAACAAATATTAAATAAATATGTGCCAAGATCTGCGAGCTGGTGGGTGGTCCAAAAGTAAGAGAAAGCCTGGCCTAGACGGTTATGATGATGCTGATAGTGGGTTTGGTACTGATGGTGATGCAAACGGTGATTGTGATGGTGGCGATAATGGTGGTGCGGTGATGATCTTCACGGAGGTGTGGCTTAGTCATGGCAATGAGGGTGGTGTTACTGGTGGTTGTGGTTTATTAGTTACACACAAAATAAGACCAAAGACCGGGTGGCTGGATGGATGAACGTGAGTCTCTCTCTTTCCAAAGAAAACTTGCTCGCCTGTTCTCCTGCAAGTAACCACATTCCCCCGGGCACCCGCAAGCTCACGACTCTACCAGCCGGGCCTTGGTGGAATCCTCCTTTAGTCTGTCATGCATGCTGTCTTGTCTCCCCAGGCAGAGTCACACACAGCAGCGATCTGCTCCCTGAGGAGTAAGAAGGGAACTCTACTCCTCCTTCCTTTCCTCTCTTTGAGCAACTCTGCCCCCAGAACCAACAGAAAGATAGGAAGCAGAGAAAGGAACATTCAAGCAATGGACAGAACATCAAGCAGAGATGAAAGATAAGCCTCCAAACCGATCGCCAGAAGTCTCAGCAGGGGCCAAGGCATACAGCCACGGCCTCTGCAAGGGTACCTCAGGGGCTACCCTCCCTAGAAACCACCCTGTATCAGGCACCAGGGTGTTTTAGGAGTGGCCATAGAACAAACCCAAGCCAGTGGTCAAAAAGGATAGACCCCGTCCATATTTGGGGGCTTCTGGTCCATCATCAGTTGGCTGGGAAGTGTCCTCTCTTCACTGCGTTTAAATGGAGTAGTCATTTCTCAGTGTGGCACCGTGGCCACGGAGATGGGAAGCCAACACAGAGGGATGGGGAGAAGAATCCAGGCAGGGGTGGTCAGTGTTTAAATTGGAGCACTCATTATAGTGTATCCCAATTCCCGGAGTGTAAATACTCCCATGGTGACTAACACCCAGTAACTATGACAATGTTGTTGGAAAGAGCAGAGCCGAGCTTCGAGCAGCTCTGGCAAGCTGGTACAAACTTTCCCCAGAGGCATGAACCGAGCCTCTAACCATCATAGTCTTGAAGCCCAAAGCTGCTCTGTTAGGTGACCCGGTGAGTTCCCTTTTGCATACCATACCCCCATCAGAGTTTTAGATTATTTACAATAACAAGAGTCATAGCCTCAACAAGCTGACTCGTCCTTCATTCTAAATACATATACATCCCCTTTAAGGACAGGAATCATTCCTCCCTGTCTGGTCCACTCTGCCGTCCCATCCATTGGCACTGCCTCGTGTTCTAAGGTTCATCTTCCTCACCAGGACCAACACCAGCTTCAAAATCACCAAAAAGGGCACCCCTACCAATCAGAGCGGAGTATAAGCTCTGCAAGGCAGTAAGTCTGGCTTACAAAACCCTGGATTTCCCCGGGACCACGGTTCTCTGAAGGGATGTGCAACTGTACCTGTGTAGACCCTGTCCTCCCAGACACCAGACTGCTGGGCATCCCTGATGTGTGGTGAGGGAAGCCTGATTCATCTAAGCAAACCGCCTTCGATTGCTTTGAATAATTTAATGTACACCTGCAGTGTGCCGTCGGTGCCTCCCCCCAGCCTCTTTCCTTTTTAAAGTAATTAACATTGTGGAGTTAAATGACTTTAATCCCCAGCAATGTGACAAAAGTGCAGTTGATGAGGTCTCGGGGGGCTGAGATAGCGAGCTGCTCCTCTGTGAACACCATCCCGAGACTACACGCACTGTCTGCAATTGGTATTAGCAACTGTAAATTCTGATTAATTGCCAGAGAGCCACCTTCCAATTGCAGACACAAAGCCACAAAGCCAGGGAGTAATGGACCCAATTATTCCTAGGTATGCTTCCAGTAATAGATTTTTACTATCCGGAAGCCTCATCTTGGAGGCAGAAGAAGAGAAACTCATTTCATTAGATGCCAACACCTTCTGAATTGTGACGAGCACATCCTGTGTCTGGGATTCAAGGCGGCGTGGAAGAGAGCTATTGCAGAAACACCGGAGGCTGGGCAACCTGGGTCCTTACCTCCATTTAAATCCAAGTTGCTTTGGAATGCTTATAGGGGCCTGTGGTGACTGGAGTGACAGGGTAGAAACCCCCGCAGCTGCTCTGCCAGCTCTGAGCATGAAGGTGGCTCTGAGAGTGAAGCTGAGCCTTGCACATGCCTGGCCATTTGGATTACACTGAGATAATGGTAACGGGCAGTAATTAGGAAACCACTTCCCTGCTGGGGGACCATAGAGGACGTTATTTACACCCTGCTTGTGGCCCCAAATGCCCTCCATATGGAATGACTTTTTAAATACTTCGCTTGCCAGCCCAAATAATTCATCTTTACGAGCGCACATTTGCAAGCACAGAATGCTCAGAGCTTTTGTAAAATGAACCCTTAACCATGGGCTTGGTGGACGCCTGGGGCAGCTGTAGAGAAACTGCGCCAGTCTGAACACTGAACACGTGGCTCATTGAGCACAGAAACAACACAAAGAAACAAAAGCCCAACATGGAACAGGGTCTGGCTTTGAGCTTCTCCGGGCTCTTCTTGGATGTGGCCAGACTCTGGAGGAAGTAGAGAAAAGGGGAATCTCTAGGAATGACAGGTCAGGCAGAGCAGAAAGAGTGGCCTGCACTGCTACGCTCAGTGTTCTGTTTTGTGTGTTTGCGTGCGTGCGTGCGTGCGTGCATGCCTGTCCATGCCTGCCTGAAGTCAGTCATGGGTGTGGTTGTCTAGGGATAGTCCACCGACCACCATGTGTGTTTGAGACAGGGTCTCTCACTGGGACTTGGAGCTGCCCAATCAGGTCAGGCTACTTAGCCAGCGATCTCCAGAGACCCTCCAGTCTCCAGTGTTGGAAATGCAAGCATGTACCACCACGACCAGATTTTTTTTCCCCTTGGGTGCTGGGTGGGGATGGACCTCATGCCATCATGGCAAGCGCTTGACCCACTGAGCTGGGATTATAATGAGTTTACAGAGCCTTAGGACTCAAGCCTTCTGGAGTAGCGTGCTTGCTTTTGAAGACACATTAGGCCATGAGATTTGATTTCACAGCCTTCTGACTCTAAACGTCTCCCCTTCCTCTCCCCCAGTAACCTCCTAAGCAGAGCATTGGAGTCCCCCACTCCCCATGTAATTCCCACTCCAGGGAGACTCACAGGCAGCACAAAGTTAGCAGTGCTTGGTATTAAACTGTCAGCAGATTTGCAAGCTAGGTGTCAAACACCGCTATTAGTAAAAATTAAATCATATGAACTGACGATGAGATGGTTATATTAAAAATGAAGAAGAATCTCACCCCACCCCCCATGATTTTGCCAGTGATTTCTCTGTGGTCCAGGCTTCTGGAGTTTCTATTTTATCTGTTGGGGTAATGAGGCATGACGGTGTCCTGTGTGCCTGGGTCCCCACTGTAGGTGTAGTGACGCTGTGTACTCAGCTTCGGGTGGGAGATTTTACACTGTGGGGATGGGCAGCCACTAGAAGCCAGGGAACTCACTGGCTCTCTCTCCAGTCTCTGTCCCAGGGTCTGGTGGGTACTGTGAGATCCAACTCACTCACACATTACACCCAGGGAAGCCTTTTTTGTTAAAGTATAATGGATGGACACAGGCGGGGTCAGGCCCCTCATTTCCTTAAGACCTGGATTTCTTTTTATTTTATTTTATTTTTTTCCTATTTGAAGGTGGAAAATGCACCTCAAAGCAATGGCAGATCCATAATTCATGGGCATATAAAATTGATGCTGGGTTTAACAGAAGGCGAGCTGTAAGTGGCTGCCCATTAACTATTTATGAGCCCGCCAGGGCGCTGACAAGCCAGACCTGGAGAGGACATCACACCCATGCTCCTCCCATGTTTTATTTAAGCATTATTAAAAGTACACATTCTACAGGGAGGCTTTCAATTCCGTCCAGGATTGGAAATCACTGTGATGTTGCCTCTGGGTCTCTAAAGGTTACCACTGGGCTCTGATGGGCATGGCAGTCCTTTTTCTCTGTATAGGAACTTAAGTTTCTCCCTCTGCCCATTCTTGACTCGCTCTCCTAGTGTGGCCCCTTGTCCCGCTGCCTTGTAACCTGGGGTATAACATACAGTGTCCCTGAGCTTCAACTGAATCATCTGTAAGGTGGGACGTTGCATAGGTGTCACCGTCACAGTGGCTTTGATCAGGTCATCTGTGGCAAGTGACTGTGGGATGTTCAGTAACGTTTGGAGCCATTTTTTATGGTGATGGTGATGGTGATGACTTGGAGTAGGCATGCTGTTTGTTCCTAGTGGATAAAGGACAAGGGTGCTTGAGAATTAATAGCACTACAGTTAGGACACCCTTAATTACACAATGAAAAGTAATGAATGATTTTTGTGATTATCTTGGAAATGAACATCGGTGAGTTAACACCATGGGTCTAAGATGTTTGAGTCCAAGGATAGTCCTTATGAGGCTCAGGCCTGGGTTCAAATTCCTGCTCTGTCACTTACTAGGACTTATGAGAAGCTGCCTGGTTCCTTTATTGGTAAAAATAAAGGATCAGAATGAGATGTAAAGCCCTTGGCCCAGGTCCCGGCAGGAAGAAAGCGGAGGGCACTAGCTTTCTAAATCAGAAACTGAACTGACATGGCTCCCTCAGGATAGGAAGCAGACGGGGTGAGGCAGGGGTGAGGTAGGTCACATCACAGGGAAGGGGAGTCAGAATCTGAGGGTGGTGGGGGGTGAAGGGAGAGAGAAACCAAATAGCAAGCCCTGAGCAGCCACTGTGTGTGATTATTTGGCACACCTGCATACTTGTTTCTCTCATCTTTCCAGTCATTCCATGGGCAAGTGTCTATACCCTGGGTTTCACAGGTGGGAGCAGGTTATGCAATTCTAGCTAAGGCATCCCAAGGTTTGCTCTTTCTGCTGCTGCCCCATAGATGGTTAAGTGGTGCCCCCCCCATTCATATTGGAGCCTTACAGTGTGACACTTTGGAAACAGGGTCTTTGCGAAAGTGATTAATAAAGGTGATGAGGGTGGGTTAGTCTGATAACAGCTTGAATATGAAATGTCCCCATGGGCTTACAATTTGGAAGGTCTCAGCGGCGGCACTATTTAAAGGAGGTCCTGAAAACTCAGGGGATGAGTTCAATCTAGAGAAAGCAGGTGCTCAGGATTTATGTCACCCTTGAGTGCTCCCATTTTGCCCGAGTGCTCCCATTCTCCTCAAGTGCTCCCATTTTGCCCCTGAGTGCTCCCATTCTCCTCAAGTGCTCCCTTCTCCCCCCAAGAGCTTCCATCTTGCCCTGAGTGCTCCCATTTTGCCCCCCGTGCTCCCATTTACCCCCTGCCTCTTGGCCCACGGCGACATGAACTGAGCTCTCCAACACAGCTTCCCCACCATATCGGACCCTCTAAAGCCATGAGTCAAATGGTCACAATGACATGAGAAAGCCATGTGACAGCCAGTTGGTATAGTCACCTGTCAAGGGTCACCTGGAGCCACCGGACTACAGATTAAAGCACAACCCATCCCTCTTGGAACCTGGGGGGTGGCGGGTGATGGTGGCCCTGCCAACACTTGGATCTCAGACTTCTGGTCTCCGGAGCTGGGACACAATAGATCTTTCTTGTTTTAGGACATCTGGTTTTTTAGTAACTGTTACAAAAGCCCAACAGAGTCAGCACACACTTTAATCTCCCATGCATGTGAGCAGTTCCATGAGTGACAGAGGACGACAGTTGGGGGGAGGCAACTTGTCATTCATCGGCAGGAGGTGGAAGGATCTGGGATGGGAAGATGGGGAGGGAAGTAGGCTGGAGAGTCAGGCTGGTAGCCCCATAGCTGTAAGGATGCAGGCATTATGCTGGCCTGCCCCTGTCACCTGGCAGAATGCACTCAGTCAGGTTTGCAGCCCCACAGCCAGCCTCTCTCTCAGGGGACCCGGGTAGGGCCCAGGCACACGGCAGCCATTCTCTCTTTTGTTACTGAATTCTGTGTGAGATGCAGTGACGGGGGACATCCTTCTGTGTATGCATTTCTCTTATTGGTTGATGGATAAAACACTGTTTGGCCGATAGAGGCAGGAAGACAGGCGGGGCTAGGGGACGAGGAGAATTCTGGGGAAGGTAGGCAGAGAGGCGCCAGGAGGAGATGTCATGTAGAGACCAGGAAGACAGGATGCACCAGGCGTTCTCTGGTAAGATAAGGCCATGTGGAAATACATAGATTAGTAGTTACAGGTAAATAATTAAGACAGAACTCTAGCCAATATGAAGCCCTAGCCATCGGCCAACAGCTTAATAATAACATGGCAGCGTGTCTGTGCATTCACTCGGGGCTGAAGTGGCGGGGCCTGGTGGGACAAGAAACTTTCAGAACTGAGCTTTTCCTTTCCAACAAGTGGGAATCGGACTCCGGCCGGCAATGTTGGTCCAGGCTCCTCTACTCACCGAGACATCTGGTGCCAAACGACTCCTCTTAAAGAGTCCACTGTAGTGATCAACCTCCTCCCACAGCAAGTGAAACCCAATCTGCCTGCATGGCAAGATGACAGGGTGGGCACTGATAAAGAACAGGGGAATCCCACACTGTGTAGGAGCCATGCCACCTGCCACCTGGGCTGAATCACGGAGGAGGCCACAGGCAGAGAGAGGCACAGGCAAGTCAAGTAAGAAGGTGGGGGGTCTCAGTGCTGAAGTGTGGGGGTAAGCTTGTAAAGCCCACGGGACTGTGTCTCAAAGGCTCCAAAACCATCACCCTGCGGGGAAGGGGCTCCTGGACTAGTGCCCTGCAAGTTTGCTCAGACTGGGAAACCTGTGACAGCCCCAAGAGGTGTGGCTCTCAGCACAGGGAAGATCAGGATGGAAGCAGGTGGTGGACAGGCTCCCTAACACCACCAGCTCACAACTTCCCTAGAAGCCCAAGCCAAGGACCAAGGTGGTTATCCTGGACTCCGTGACAATCGAAAAACAACAGAATATAAATTCAGCGACAAGCTGTCTCATACCCCGACGACAAAGGAGCTTTGAGTGATTTAGTGCCAGAGTATTCTTTTCTCCCCAATGGCGCCCGGAGTTGCCAGGAATAGTACATCCACTAAAATTAATGGGCAGAGCTCATTTTTCTTATTTCGTGAGAAGTTCCATCGGTGGGGTAATGGATGCTGATCTGGACGTGCCAGCGAGCCAGCTGGGGGATCAATCACCCACATGCAACAGCTCACAGCCCTTTAAACCAACACCAGCTGTGACAAATGGAGTGAGCCAGGGACAGGCGGGAAGGAATACAGACAGAAGATCCATCAGCACCCTTGTGATGGCTCACGGGTCCCAGGAGCCTAGAATCCTTCTTGATCTCCTACAGTAGAGCTATTTTTTTTTCCAGCAGTGCTGAAAGGGAGGGATATCTCAGGGAAGATTTTGTTGCTAGACACACAAGGTCAACAACCCCAGATCTGTCATCCCAGGTATCACTGCCCTGGGCAACCTCCCACCTCTGCTCCTTTATATTCCTGGCCTGGCAGAATTGATGGTTAATATTTCAACAAACTCAAAATACACTGAGAGAATCAGTGGATGGATGGACGAGTGGGTGGATGGATGGTTGACGGATGGGTGGGAGGATGGATGGATGAAGGATGGATGGATGGGTGGATGGATGAAGGATGGATGGGAGGATGGATGGATGGATGGATGGGAGGATGGATGAATGGATGGGTGGATGGGTGGAGGGATGGGTGGGTGAGTGGGTGGGTGAGTAGATAGATGAACGAACGCTTGAATTATGGTGTTAAGAAATCAACTTTCTTCCTTCTGGGGGATTTTGATTCTAAAATAGAAGAAGCAAAGAGCAATGCTTTGTTGTAGCTCTAGAACATGGATCTGTGACGATGATGGAATGCGTGGGAGGAAGACTCGGTGATAAGCGGGGCATGACTCTGAGTTTTGCCTGTGAGGATTCTGGCTCATTGTAGAGGAAACTGCATCTGTGCAAAGCACACTAGTGATGACTACCATGTTAGCCAGCGTTCTGTGCCTGTGGGAAAAACACCCGAGGTAAAGAAAACAGAGGAAAGGTTAGTTTGAGCTCACAGTTTCAGAGGTAGCCATCCATGGCGTCTTGCCCTGTAGCAAAGAGAAAGGCGGGAAGGGGCTGGAATCCTGATTTTCCCTTCAAGGGCACACTCCCCACTGACCTAACTTCCTGCCTGCCGATATACCTCACCTTGCAAGGGCCAGAACCCAAGCTGTAACAGTTCCCTGTTTCCCATGTGTGGGTTTGATGGGAATGCCTGGCCCACCATGGTGCTTGACACACAGCGGGCACTCTGAGGACATATCGAGCATGAATGAACGCACCACAGCTCTGACTTTTACATAAAATTGTGGAAGAACACACAAGGGAAGATATGCTGGCCCTGGCCATGGACCTTGACCAGGACTGGCCTTAGCAACAAGGTGTCTTCAAATGACAGCAAGCTCTTTGTGTCCCTAGCGTCCTCACTTTCGTACAGAGAGGACCACTAGACCCCTCCCTTCCTCATTATGCCTGTTGAGCACATGTTAGCCCAGACCTCTTTCTTCCTGCCACAGAGTCCTGGGGGGGGGGGGTGGCACAAAGGCTAAGAGTATACCGGATAAAATGGAGACAGCCACTCTTAGCAAGAGGCTGTATGTGCCCTGACCCCAGCCCTGAGGGCTGAGAGTTCTGGAACCCTGAGCCAAAATAGCCTCCCCTGCACTGAGGCTGTCTCTGTGGGGTATGTTAGTCACCAAGAGAGAAGTAGTCAATACAGGCCACCAAGTTAACCCATCCAGGTGAGCCTTGCTCACCCCCAGAAGCTCTGAAGAGACCAGAGACTGTGCCAGATGCCTTTGTCATGGCAGCTGAGCAGGGGTGACACCTGCAGTCCTGGGATGAGATCTGGCTGGTCTTCCCTCACACATGTCTACTCAGGATTGTGATCAACACAACCACCATTTAGGGTGCGCTCCAAACCCAGGGGTAAGTGCAGAGGGACAGGTGAGCCTGCACCCTCAGGCAAAAGCATCTGTGGAGATGGAGGCACAGACTCGAGCTTTGCTGACAGCCGACACTGCCCAGGACCTGCAGCCTCCAGGAGGAAGGGATGACAGGGACGGCGGTCTTCATGGCAAGTGTGGCCCAGCACACTCCATTTCAGGCTCTGATCTCTCTATCCACAACATTTGAGAACTCAGTCTTTGACTTCAGCCACACTTAGTTTGCATATGCACAGTGGACGTATCTCAAGGTTGCTCTGAGAAGTTCCCCACTGCCTGGGGCTTTTGCAACAGCGACATCTGTCTAATTGTTTTTCCCCCGGTTGTTGAGGGTTTCTAAAGAAATGCACATTAGGCTAGGAACAGAGGCACAGAGGGGAGAATGCAGAAGAGGGGAGAGGGGACCTGGGAGCCGGGAGACAGAGCAGACTGAAGAAAAACTGCCCCTTCTCAGGCCAGTGTGCCTTCGTGCGCAGCCAGCTAACAAAGACCTCACCGGAGATGCAGGTTAGGGTGGCTTTCCTCCTGGCTGACACAGCCTGGCTGTGACACAGGAAGTGGGCTGGGAATGAACCCTGCTTGTCAGCTGGAGGAAGCTGCTCTCCCTCAGGGTGGGAAAGGAACTCCGGTCAGGGAGCTGGACTTGTCTGGGGACCTCAGTCTTTGTACAGCACCTCGCCTGTCAAGGGTGGAGTTGACAGCTGGACTCGGGCTGTGGAAGACGGTGGCTTGAGAAACTCATTTGCAGTTGAGGACAGCGGGTGGGTAAACCCTGGGACTGGGAAGTGGCCTCACATTGGGGACCTTAGTGGCAGTGTTGGTGTTGCTGGAAGGCTGAGTGACAGTAGCAAGGGGGGCGGTGCTGTCTCCCCCTTGCAGAATAAGACCCCTGAAGCCTTCAATATGCCTGTCCCCAAGACTGATGCTGTCATGTGCCCTGTGACCCACACAGGGAACTGTTCTAAGACAAAAGATGGAGAAAATTCCCACAAGGCAAAAAACAAATTAAAAAATGTACTTGCCCTATGCTGTGGATAGAAAGAGACCTAGTGACTGATGATAGCGTGCCTAGAGCTACAGACTCATGTGGGTAACTGTGCCTTTGCCAAGCCTCATTTTGGCGTGGTGGAGAGCCCAGGGCCTCAGTTTCCCCATCTTCACAGTGGACATAGGATTTCCACGGGAAGCAGTTTGGTCAGGATGGGCACACTGCATGATCAGACCCGGATTTTCTAGGCGCCTCTTCCACCTCCCATGTTTCCTGTCTCTGCTCCAAGCCCAGAAGGGAACCCGCGATTACTGCGAGTTTCCCGGTATATGCTATAGTTACCGTGAGCATTCCACACTGAGATGGGTGCTGAGACACCAGGAAAGACAGACGTTAAATACATAGTGCTTCCCTCCATGTTGCCTGAGGACGCCCTGCCCTTAGCATTCCCTACATGAGGGATAGAACACTGGCCTGAGTCTAGATGCTTCTATTGGCAGAGAAAGCCATCGGTTGGCTTAGGGTACACCGCAAGAGTTTGCAGCCAATGTCAGTGTCATATCTCAGCCCACGTCTTCTGTTTCTTCCTCTTGGTAGCCCACCCCAAAAGCCCGTCAAAAAGGCATCACTACCCACAAAAAGGAGGTTTCCATGCTAGCCCAAATGCTCAACGACACAAGAGCCCATGAGGGCTGGGCCTTACCAGCTCCATGCAGCGCCGGCTGGCCTCTCCCTCCCGTTGCACCAACTCCTGCATCTCTGCCTTTAGCTCCTCCAGGCGCCGCTGATAATACTGGCTGTTTTC
The DNA here is from genome assembly GCA_030556225.1 of Cricetiscus sungorus. Classification (NCBI taxonomy): domain Eukaryota; kingdom Metazoa; phylum Chordata; class Mammalia; order Rodentia; family Cricetidae; genus Cricetiscus; species Cricetiscus sungorus. The sequence continues at coordinate 35,383,698 of JANBXA010000044.1, read as the reverse complement.
CCGCTGCTGGGCCTCCGACTTGGCTGCCTGGGACAGCTCCTCGCCCATCTTGATCAGGCTGTTCCGAAGCCGGATTACCAGGACCTGGGGAGGGTGGGAAGCAGTGTAGGTCTCACCTGGAGAAACCAGAAGTTCAGAGCAAGCTCTCCAAAACGGCAGATTCTTCAGTGGGCCTCTGCGTGTCTGTGCCAAGTGAGCCAGGGGAAGAATTGTGGTTCCCCGCTGGGCTGCACACTGTTGTCAGGGACCCTCTCAGCCCTCAGTGCTCTGCCTTTCCCAGGGACAGAAACCCATCAGACATAACAAAGGGATATTGTGTGGGAAATAAGATTCCGAGACACAATATAGGCTGATGGATGTTTGTTTGGGGAGAAATCTCTTACACCAGAAACAGATGACTGCCTCGTGCATGCCCCTCCCATGCCCTCTGTCTCCAACCAGGAACTAAGAGGGTGAACTGGGGTCCAGGATTCCAGACCTAGACCCCACAGGTCAAGCCCACACCTGTCCCCATGCCCAATGGGCATGGTCAGTGCAACAGGTGTGGGTGGGGTGGACATCTCACTACAAAGGGATGAAGACCAAAACATCTTGGATGCTAGAAAAACCTCAGTGCTGTCTGGATTCGTTAGACAGCCAACAAGCCTGGAACCCATTGATCTGTGGTATCCCGGTGGACAAGAGGCAGAGTGTTGACACAGACAAGGGTCATATGACTACTGCCATGTGACCATTTCAAGCCTTGCTGGAAATTGTGGAAGCCATGGTTGGAGAAGATGCATTCAGGGTCAGACACCATCACCCAAAGAGGTGCTGCCCTGTTAGGCTCCATTTGAGAGATAGTTGTGGGGAGGGAAGGGAAGAGCAGGAGTCACGACAGTGTCTCCAATGACCCGTGGCAGCAGGGATGTGGACTCTGCTGTTTAGATATGGTGACAGAGAGGACAAGTGGATCCAAGGCTGGAGTCCTTCAGGTTCTACCTTCAGGTCCTCTTTTCCTGCTACCAGTTGTCTATGGTAGAATGCCATAGAGCTGGCACGACACAGGCAACCAAGAAGTACAGAACTCAGCATTTACAGGGGTCTGGAGGGTCCCTGCCTGAGTGGTCCCTGAAGCAGCCTGGAAAACCTATGGAGGTCAAAGTCAACGAGAATTTCTCCCGTTTATCCACAGCAGCTAAATCAAAGACCACAGGCCCTGGCATTGGGGGAGTTTCAGAATGAGGGGCATGGCCTTTCACATCCAAACAGGCTGCAGCTAAGGAGTGAGGGCTGAAGAGAAATTACAACTCAGGCCCTGAGGGGAGGGTCAGGGCAGGTGTCAATCAACTCCTGTGTGACCCTCAGCTTGTCTCCTGTGGGCCATGTTCTAATGGTGAGACCGGTCCTCACTCCCCCCTGCAAGTGTTACTGAATGTCAAAAGCAGAGGGTGGTATGGGGGAGGATTTCAACAGTGGAGGTGACCTCTGTAAATGTCCTGTGCCCTTGGTCTGATGGGAGACGTCATTCAGTAAATATGTTTCTCTTATTGGTTAATGAATTGGCCCTGTTGGCCAACAGGAGAGCAAGATAGGCGGGACTAGGAGACAAGGAGAATTCTGGGAGATGTAGTGGAGAGGAGTCAAGATGTAGGATGTGACAGAAGAGGTCTGGACCTTCTCTCCAGTAAGATAAGACCACGTGGAAACAGATAGATAGAAATGGGTTAATATTTAGGACAGAGCTAGCCATTAAGAAATGCTAGTAACAGGTCAATAGTTTCATAATTAATACAGCATCTCTGTATGTTATTTGGGGTTGATACGGCACTGGGACCAGGCTGGCAGGAAACTGCTCTCATAACATTGGTGCACAGAAGAAATGAACACACTGCAATTATCAGCTCAAGATTGATGTCCATGTCCTTGACAAACCCCATCCTAGCCCACCAGGGTCTTGCCATACTGCAGACCTCATCTTGGAATCCCTCTGGGCTCTCCTCACTGGAAGGCTCCATCTGTACAGCCATAGCCTTACTCTGCTTATGCTCATATGTCTGTCCTGTTCGTACCAAGATGTAGCTTCACAGATGGGTGTGAAAGAAATTGCCCACAAACAATGTTTAGTCTAGGAGAGGGTGAGTAGATAGGCAGGGATGGGAAGAGTGGTACCCACAGACGGAGCGGTAGGATCCATCTCAAGCTAGGCGTGCAAACTAAGTGACGTGTGGCAGAGGTGAGGCTCACAGAGCTCTCCCTGCCCAGCCCCCAGTGGCTTATGGATCCTACGTACCTCAAATCTCTTCATCTGCACCTTCTGGAACTCTGTCTTGTTCTCCAGGTCACAGATGACGGCCTCCTGCCTGCTGACAATGGAGCGGTCCACGGTAGACTGCTCCAGGTACTGGATGCGAAGCTGGGCCACCTGCAGCTGAGCACACAGATGAGTCTACTGGCACCTTTGGCCCTGAGTCTCACCCCTGGCACCAGTTCCCCGCTCGACTGCCACACGGCCAGCACTGCCAACCCTCACGTTAGCCCTGACCCAGTGCAGCAGATGCACCCAGAGAGCCATTTGGGTACAAAGCAAGACTTTCAATCATTGTTCTCTCTCCCTGCTATGATAAAGGGCCAAGCTGGCTAGGAGAAACTCCTGCATGTGAAGACACAGTGAGGGGGGCTGGAAGACAAGCTTACTGTCTGCTTTTTGTTTATGTGAGCCTGGGCATGTCATTTACTGCCTGGGTTTCCATTTCTCCATTTTCAGAATGAGACCAACAGCCATCTTTGCTCTGCTCGGTGGGACTTGGTGCACGCCGTGTGTGACGGGACCTGGCCGCTCTGACGGGCATGCCCACGAGCTCTAGCGGGGCTTAGAGGAGTTTTCACATAAAATGCCAGGTACTCAGCTAGGTACTGAGGTTTGGAGGGGTGGGGAATCCAATGGAAGACTTCCCAAAGGGGTGTGGGCCTGGCTCACAGGTATCCTCTCTTCTTAGGACAGAGAGGAGGTGGGGGAGGCAGCACTGAATGGCGCATGGGCCATCTGTGTGTGAGGCAGGAACAGGCTTCTGTTCACTAGAACTTTCTCCATTCACCTGTCACATGACTGGGGTTGAGCAAATGACTGGGTGGCCATCCTTTGGGCTCAAGGGGAAACGCTCCTCCCCGTAGCATGGCGGCTCCGAGCACAAACCGGTTCCTACCTCTCCCAGAGCATGGCGGCTCCAAGCCCATACCTGCTCCCGCAGTTTCTGCTTCTCCTTCTTGGCTTCTTCTAGCTGTAGCTGCAGCTCCTGAATTTGCCCAATATCGGTAGCAGACTGGTGAGGCAGAAAACAAGATGAAGAGGCCCCTTTCAAGGATCAATTCTTCCCTGACCCTCAGATCCCTGTATCAGAACTTCTGTGACATGATTGGTTCTTAAAAGTTGCCTCTAAGTCCTTCCCAGCAACCCATGGGACATAGCTTCCCAATATTCCATCTCTGCTTGCTGAGTCACAGTTTCTATACCCCATATCTCTGTTTACTGAGTCAGTTTCTATATCCAATATCTCTGTGTGCTGAGTCATAGTTTCTATACCCATATCTCTGTTTACTGAGTCAGTTTCTATACCCATATCTCTGTGTGCTGAGTCACAGTTTCTATACCCATATCTCTGTGTGCTGAGTCACAGTTTCTATACCCATATCTCTGTTTGCTGAGTCATAGTTTCTATACCCCATATCTCTGTTTGCTAAGTCATTCCATGGCATCAGCCCAGGGACTCAGTGATTACAGAGGTCTTGATGACATGTGTTGGAGAGCCCAGAACAAACAGTGCTGCCTGTGGTGCCCGGACAACATTCCAAGGGTGGCACTGTGCTGTGGACGTGCAGTATCTCCCACCGTCTGGGTGGAGAGGGAGCTGCTTGTCAGGACTCTGCTTTCAAGCGTGGTTTAACCCATCGTGGCTCTCAAATTTGAACAGACAGCTGGTGGAACTGTGGAAGGTACAACTTAGATGAAGGAAGGTCACTGGGGTCACAGGTCATAGGGGTGTGCCCTGCCCAGGCCCTGCTGCTAGGTACTGAGGTCAGCCAAAAGCCACACATTTCTGCTACAGCAACGTCCTTCCCCAGTACTTGGGATCAAACAACCAGGCATGGAACTCTTGAAGCCGTGAGCCCAGGTGATCCTGCCCCTCAATGGCTTCTATCCAGTCAGGGCAATACTAACTGTGTCAGGGAACTGGGACCCTGGACTTGGACACCAGCCAGAGGGAGCCGGGGATTCTCTGCCTTTTGGCCTCCCCATCTAACAATAGACTAAGTGTCTACACGGCCCCCTCCACCTGTCAGCTCCAGTGTCAGAGAGAGAGGGAGGTTAAGACCCCTGTAGGATCTGAAGGCAACAACCAAGCTTGGCAGTCTGTGAGGAGCGAGGTTCCTGAGGGTGTGGAGGCTCCTGCTTCTGCTCTGCCATCACAGCACATGCAAGTTCTCCACTCGTGACCGAGCAGCACAGTTTCCACATCAGGAGAAATCAACCACAACTCAGGCACAGGCTCTCTATGAGGGTGGCTGTAATCTCGTGGTTGCATTCCTAATACGGGTTACATTTCTGTCTTGCAGACAAGCCCGGTATTGGCCTTTGGAGGCCAGAGGGCATGGATCACCTCTGGGGATGAGAGTGAGTGGGAGATGCTCCGTGATCCTGGGTTATGGTCAGAAACTTCCTGGGAGCCTCGGTCTATCCCCCACTCCAGACAAAAACTTCCATCCTCGCAAGCCACCTTGTCTCCTCACTGCCCGGGTCCACACCACACCTCTCATTTTCCCTCTGCTTTGCCTGACACTGTGGCTTTGAGTACCCACCCCCATGCTGCAGCTCCTCGTCCTGTAGGACAAGGCAGAGGACATTGTTGCAATAGCAGAGCTGACAGGGTGGGGTAGCACGCTGGCTGTACCTCTCCTGCTCTGCTCCCACAACACTTGACAGCACTCCCCACCACCCCTCAAACAACGGCATCTGGGAGCCTGGTCTGTCCTTCCTCTCTGGCATCCCGAGTGCTCGCCTGCTGCTTTCCCCTCGCCAGCCTCCTTCCAGCCTCTGCCCTGCTCCACAGAATCTTTGTTTGTGTCTCCCTCCCATGCACACCTGTTGCCCTCCTTCCAGATCCCACAGTTCCACGACAAAAGCACTAACTCCCGAGCCCCACTCAGCTTTCCGCCTGGCACCTCCCCTCAGGGAAGCGCTCCCTAAACAAGAGAAGAAACCGAGATGTCCCTTTGCTTACCAAAGTGTCCTTGAAAGTGTGTACAGTGCCAAATACAGAGCAAGTCCTCAGCGGACAGACAGACCGGGTGACTGGGTGTATGGGTGGTGGCTAGATTGATGGGCATAGTGAGTAGATAGTGGATAGGTGTGTGGATGTGTGTGCGGCACATGGGAAGGCAGACTCCGGTGTTTTGAATAAGAACAGCCCCATGGGCCCACAGATTTGAATGCTTAGTCATCAGGGAGTAGCAGTATTTAAGGATTAGAATCCCCCTCTGTCTCTGTCTCTGTCTCAGTCTCTGTGAACGTGCATGTCTGCAGAGTAAGATATAATTCTCAGGTACTGCTCCAGCTCAATGTATGCCACCACACCCCCTGCCATGATGATATGGGATTAAGCCTCTGAAACCGTAAGCCAGCCCCTGTTAAACGTTTCCTTTGTAAGAGTCGCTGTGGTCAGGGTGTCTCATCACAGTGATGGACCAGTGACTAAGATACAGCTGAATGGATGGATTGGTGTGTGTGTGTGTGTGTGTGTGTGTGTGTGTGTGTGTGTGTGTGTGTATGTTTGTGTGTGTGTGTCTGTGTGTGTGTGTGTATGTTTGTGTGTGTGTGTCTGTGTGTGTGTGTCTGTGTGTGTCTCTGTGTATGTGTGTATGTGTGTGTATATATGTTTTGTGTGGCGGATGTGTGTTTGTGTTGTGTGTGTGTGTCTGTGTGTGTCTGTGTGTATATGAGTATGTATGTAAATGTTTGTGTGTGGTGGATGTATGTGTGGTGTGTGTATGTGTGTGTGTGTCTGTGTCTGTGTGTGTGTGTGTGGCAGATGTGTGTGTGTGTGTGTGTGTGTGTGTGTGTGTGTGTGGCAGATGTGTGTGTGAACAAAGAGTTGTCTGTATGCATAAGTCAGTGTTGCCTGCTGAAGCTGCCCCTCAGAGGACAAACCATCACTCCCCAGGGCTGCGTGGAACTGACACTTCCCACCTACCTCCGGGCTGTTAAATCTACCAAACTCACAAGTTGGGAGAGGGCTCTGACCTGTGCGATGAGGTCTTTGTGTTTCTGCATGAGGCCGTTCAGGTCATCCTGGTCCTCATCGATGCGCTTCAGGAGGTCTGCTCTCTCAAACTGCAGCCTGTACAGCTGTTCATCCACCTGCAGGGAGGCAGAGGGCGCCGCAGTGAGGGCGTGTGCCATAGCGCATGCCGGATGTTCAGGTAGGCATGGATGCAGCCTGTGTGACCTCTAGGAATCCATGCATACACGTTTAAAGATCTGTAGTACAGGTGTGTAAACACACACCTTCATTGTCCCTGGGAGCGGGGACATTGTCCTGCACACAGGCATATCCCAGCATTCAGTACCAGACTTGGCACCCAACAGGCAGCAAATAAATGTCTGCTGTGTGGGTGGATGAATTTGATTGGGGGGGGGTCCTTCCGCGGGCATTTCTTTTGCATGAGTATTTGATGATTTGATATGTGTGTGTGTATGTATATCCTGTGTATATGTGTGCTTGTACATGTGTAGGTGTGTCCTGGTTAGTTTTTTTTTTAATCAATTGGACTCAACTTAGAGTCGATGGAAAAGAGGGAACCTCAGTTAAAAAAATGCACATGTGTGTGTTTGTGTGTGTGTGTGAATGTGTGTGTCTGTGTGTGTGAGTGTGTGAGTGTGTGTCTGTGTGTGTGAGTGTGTGTGTGTGAGTGTGTGTGTGTGTGTGTATGTATTATGTGTATACCTGTATATATTGGGCCATTTTCATGACTCATAATTAATGTGGGAGGCCCCAACCCATTGTGAGTGGTACTATTACCTAGATGAGTGGTCCTGGGGTGTATCCGAAAGCAGGTGAAGCAAGTCATGGGGAGCAAGCCAGGAGGCAGCACCCCGTTATGGCCTCTTCATCTGTCCCCATCTTAGGATCCCTGCTCTGACTTCCTTCAGCGATGAACTTCAGGCAGCAATAAGAAATAAACCCTTCCCTTCCCAAGTTTCTTTCGGTGGTGTTTTACCGCAGCAATAGAAACTCTATGTACGAGGGATGGACAGAAATAGGAACCACGTTGTGGGGGCATTGCCGTGATAGACCTGATGGCATATTTGGAAGGGCTGTGGTGCTGTTTGAAGTTTGGGTTGCAAAAGCCACTGGGTGCTTAGAGCTTGGTGGGGTGTTGTGTGGGACCCTGGAAGAGGAGAGCGTTGAGAACAGTGCAGACAATGGTGGCCTGACTTGGGGAGGACAGCAGCGGCTGTACAGTGGCGCTTGCACAGCCTGCAGACAAGCTGTGTGTGCCGCACTCTGCAGCACCAGAGAAATAGTGCCCCTTGGGCCCCAGAGGCTCTAAGCAGCGCCCTCGACATCAACCGCTCAGCTCTTTACGCTGCCCAAGTTTCGGTTTTGCTTTGCTTTGATTGTGACCGTGCACTGGAGCTCTCTTTTTTTGAAGTAAGAAAGTTTGGAACCGTTTTTAAAATAGGAGCCCACAGTTAAGAGACTTTGGAATTTGAAATTTTGGGTATTTTAGAGGAAGTCTGAATGCTGAAAAAGACTTTGGGCATTTTGAAGAGACTAAAATTTAAAGTGGATTTTTTTTAAATGACTGGGGGACTTTTACAGCTTGAATGTTTTAATATTATGATGTTACTATTAACATGTAGTCTTGGGGGCAAGTGAGAAAGGAAAGGTTACGTTTGGATAGTGAAAAGTATTTGTGTGTCAAAGCTGACAAGGGGTCTATTGTTTTGGTTAGTTTTTCATCAATTTGATGCAATGTACAAATTTAAGCCGAGTCTGATCATCTAGACTCCGGGCATTGGGTGTGGCTCATCTGCCCCCCCAACGGTGAACACACAATCACACTATAATGGACAGCAACGTCTTCTGATGGCTGGGAGTTGAAGTGAACCTGTTAGAGACATTATTTGCTCTTAGAGAAGGGACTTACAGCAGCCTGGTGGCAAATACCAAGAGTCCCCATGGTGGTAAGAACACAGTAGGGCTGTAAGAGGTTCCTGGGAGCCATCTAAGCTGTGAGCACACAAATCAGCTGTGAGGGCACAGGATCAGCTGTGTTCATTGTTGCCGGTGTAATCTCATGCTACTGGGCACACAGTAGAGCCACAAAAATTTTCCTTGCTTGCCATCATATGCATGTGTGTGTGTATGCATGCGTGTGTGTTCATGCATGTGTGCATGCATGAGTGTGTGTGTGTGTGTGTGTGTTTTCTGTTTAACTCCGTATCCAGCACCCAGTAGGACCATAATAGGTCCCCTTTGCTTCTTAGGGAGCTGAGCACTCAGTAGGTTCACCTTCTTATAGAGCTGAGTGCCCAGAAAGAAGGTCTACAACAGAAGCCCTGCACCCTGGGTGACTCAGTGGGGTCTCAAGGGATGCCCCATAGAGCCCTCCTAAGCATCTTAGTCCTATACAAGGCTATGTCCCCAGCAGGCCAATGCCAGACCCTGAGCCTGCACTCCGGGGCTGTGGGATGCACAGTACCAGGGTCTTGCTCCGGGTCACATTCTCCAGCTCAGTGTGCATGTTCTCCAAGTCCGTGGTCAGCACCTTCTGGGTCTTCAAGGCGTCCTCACATTTGGCCTCACTTTGCTCCAGCTGGACAGGAACGGGAGTAAGAAAGGAAGGGAGGAAGTTACTTCTCTAACACCCTCCCTCCCTACCAGGCTACTCCAGCACCTCCACACCTGTCTGTCAACACACACTGTGTGTGCAGGGGGTATTTGTGGGTTCCTCACGTCAATGCCAGCACTGTCCTGTGACAGAGCTCTGCACCCTGCTGCAGGAGGGGGCTGCTCCTTAGTCTGCATGGAAGGGTCTTCCTGTGCCTGCCTCTGCCCCCATCTCAAAGGCTGAGCCAGTCACGTCTCATCCTCTGCCTTCTCATCTATTGGTAGCCATTACCCAGGCTCATGCTGCCACCCCCCCCCAGGAGTGACCACAAGTCCCATTGAGAAACCCCTATCAGCCCACAAGTCCCATTGAGAAACCCCTATCAGCCCACAAGTCCCATTGAGAAACCCCTATCAATCAGCCCACAGACCCTACGTCCAGTGTGCAACTGACAGTGCCCCCATGGTGCCCGGAATTAGAATCTCCATACAGAAAAAAACACACGAGGGAAACGCAGTGGACTCAGAGTGGGGCGGTGCCACGCCCCAAAGCTGCGCACTTACAAAAACAAAACAAAACAAAACCCCACAGAGACAAGCCCAGAATTCCCTAGACACACATCATACTTTCATTTCAGAAGCCACCGTTTCCAATCATGGAGCCACACTCCTGGAACCCAGCATTTGGGAGGCTGAGGCAGGGGGAGGACTGTGAGTCTCAGGCCCACCCTGTCTCAAGAGACATCGACAAAGTGAAACCAAAGACCTTTGGTCCGGGAGGGAAAGTGACCAGGGTCCTGCTGAAGAGGCCTCTGCGTGTCCAGCCAGAGGCTGTGCACTGCCCCCTCCCCGGCCACCAGACAAACAGCAGCTCTAATGTCAAAGTGCCCCACCTATATGTCACTGCGGCCATGACCATAACAAACGGAAGGGTGTGGGTCACGGGCATTGGCAAGGCAGCATCCACAGAAGAGATGAGACTACATACGCCAAGGTAGAGACCCCAGGCCTGGTGGGGCCGGGAGGCTGGAAGAGGGGCTCTCCACAGAGTCCGGGAGCAAAGCTTGAGTAAGGCCTTACTGAGAATAAATCTGTCCTGACACGACCAGGGAAGAGGTCATAGCAAGTGCAATAGCCCTGGGGCAGAGCAAGGGACCAATAGCAGGAGACGGCTGCACCTCCAGAGACAAGAGGGGAGGAGGCTGAGGATGTGCCCAGGGGTCAAGGCAGTAACAGAGGAGCCGGCCACGGGCTTGGACTCCATTCCAGGCTGTTGGGGCTTCTCAGGAGTGAGTGATGTGACTGCTCCCTGGCTGTCATGGGGAGGAAGGGGACCTATGATGGGTAGTGAGGACACAACGTGGTCCTCCTGGAAAGGGACATGGAGGTGCTCCAGCATAGGGGGAAGGCTGAGCTTGGAGAGAAACAGAAGGATTCACAACTGTGGGAGCTGTTTCATTTGTACAGTGCTGGGGAAGGACCCCAGGGCCCTACATGGACCAGGCAAGTGCTCACCACCAAGCTGCATCCCCAGCCCCTGATGTGGGGATTTTAAATCTCATTTTGGAGTCGAAGAGCACAAGACACACACACACACACCAGACAAGGCAAATACAACTTATTTTAAGGATGCATTTGAGGTTTGGCATGAGCTTTGGTGGGTGGAGGGTGGGTGGTCCAAGAGCAGCACAGGGAGGTAGGTCTAGATTCTACCCTATTCTGTGTGGGCTGAACACAAATGTCATAACCCAAGGCCCTGCCCGGCAGCTGGGTGGGGCTGCAGGCACTGCAGAATCTCATTTCAGGATCTTAAAGGTTCCAAATTATTATACTCCAGGGGACAGGAAGAAACACAGACCACAGGGTCTACTTCCTACTATGGATAACCCACGGCAAGAATCACCCAGTGGCATTTCCACGCCGAGTATGAAGTCATCTGTAAGTTACAGATGGGGCGAGCTCAGGTCATCCCGTCATGGTGATGCAGGCTGGCGTCGGCTCTGCAAACACCTTTCCCTGGCATCACTACCACAGCAGTCAGAGAGCAGAGGCCATGGTCAGTGGGTCACTAAAAGGCTGTTCTCTGCCCCTAAAGGCCAGCTTGCATGCAAGGTACACAGTAAGGGCTGCCTGCTGCTACATCTTCTACTGTGAGTCACCACCCCCTCCCCTCCCCCGACAAGGTCTCTTGTGTTCAAACCAAACATTCACAGCAGGGCAGAGGGGCAAGGGTCAGCTCAAGTCCATGCCTCTACCTCTCTTAGCCTCCTGTGGGCTGAGCCACCGCTGACCTTGCCAGCACAGTGCACTTGGTGCCTGCTGGAAGCCGTCAAGGCTCAGTGTATCTTCTACATTGTGTCAAGGCTCAGTGTGTCTTCTACATTGTGTCAAGGCTCAGTGTGTCTTCTACATTGTGTCTTTTTTGTTAAACAATGTAAATGTGGCTCTCATACCCAGTGGACACCAGCCTCATCTCCGACTCTCACTCCATAGCCTCTGGATACGAACACTGCCAGACATCACGGGGTGAGACATTTCTTCACCATGGCTGACCCACCTACCCTGAGGGGGCGGGGCCTGGACATCACACGAAGGCTAGGAATAACCTAGAGGGCAGACGCGATGGCGTTCCAGTGCACCTGTGACCTTGAGCAGACTCCCCAGAGTCTTTGAGCTTTGGTTTTTCCCAATGGCAAAACATAGGGTGGGGTGGTTCTGTGTGTTGAGCAGGCCCACAGGGTGCAGGCAATGAGTTGTATATAAGATAAGGATGGCACACAAATCTTCAAAAAGAAGTCTTGCTCAGAGCCCTGCCCTGCCCGGACACTTCCAAGTGTAGCCCTACCTCACCTCTACACTAGCCATTCCCACCCTTTCTGGTTGAAAGTGGGGGGCTTGGTGACTCTCACATCCATAGACAGAGCGAATGGCGGCAGGATCTGAACTCAGGCCTGGACAGTCACTCGGTCTCCACCCATCTCCACAGACTGTGACATATGTCTAGCTCCCAAACGTCTGTCTGTTTGAGATCAAGCTGACTGCATGCCCAGCTGGAGACAGACTATGACACTGCTACTATGCACTGGCACCGAGGACATTGGGGTGAAAGGTGGCAAGAGACCTTGCTTCTGGTAGCACAAGTGAATGAAGTCAGAACCCCACATGCCCGGCAAGCACAGCCCAGCCTGGGGGACACGTTTGTAATGGTGCAGTTGGAGCATCCAGATGCAGCGAGCTTGAAGACTGAGTCACATTCTGCCCATTTTCCCAGCGACTTCTTCCCTACTTAGGCTGAGCTGAGCTAGGTGGTGCAGAACCCTGACAGGAGAGCAAACAAGTCAAAGACACACACACACACACACACACACACACACACACACTCACACACACACACACACAGCATGGACTGGGAGAAAGTAGAAAAACTAATGTATGTGTGTGTGTATGAGTGTGTGGGTGTGTGAGTGTGTATGTGTGTGTGAATGTGCATTGTGTGAGTGTGTATGTGTGTGAGTGTGTATGTGTGTGTATATGTGTGTGAGTGTGTATGTGTGTGAGTGTGTATGTGTATGAATGTCTATGAGTGTGTATGAGTGTGTGAGTGTGTGTGTATGTGTGTGAATGTGTATGTGTGTGAATGTCTATGTGTGTATGAGTGTATGAGTGTGTGAATGTCTGTGTGTGTGAGTGTGTGAATGTGTGTATGAGTGTATGTGTGTGAGTGTATGTGTGTGAATGTCTATGTGTATGAGAGTGTGAGTGTGTGAATGTGTATGTATATGTGAATGTATGTGTGTGAGTGTGTATGTGTGTGAATGTCTATGAGTGTGTATGTGTGAATGTGTATGTGTGTGAGTGTATGTGTGTGTGAATGTATATGTGTGTGAATGTCTGTGTATGTTGTATGAATGTGTATGTGTGAATGTGTATGTGTGTGAGTGTGTATGTGTGTGAGTGTATATGTGTGTGTGAATGTCTGTGTGTGTGTATGTGTGTATGAATGTGTGGGTGTGTTACTGTGTGTATGTGACTGTGTGTAGACACATGGTGCATGCATACCCTTGCTGCTCCAGTACACAAAGGACAGAGGACGGAGCGGCTCCCCGTGGTGAGGGGACAGACCTCCAGGCCTCCGGGCTCCCTCCCTACACGGCAGGGAAAACATTCTCTTTCCTAAGGGGCTGGGAAGATGGGAATTTCCACACTCCCTCTGGTCCTGTGTGGCCACTGGATACTGCAGGTGACACGAACCCATCCTTACCCCATTGCAGTGGCAGGGGAAGAGGGTGACACTCCACTTGCCAAGGTCAGAATCCAGTCTTCAAGGCTCCAGACCCAAGTGCTCCTGCCCCCCCATACCCACCTGTACACAGTTCTCGCTTAAAGCCCTCTTCCCCATTGTCTCAGCCCTCACCAGAAACTTTCCACTGTCCCTCCCCAACCGTCTCCCTGACCCCCTGCGTCTCACCCCCCACTATCACTCTACATCCTCTCTTCCCACTTCCCAAAGTCTCTCCCCACTCCCACCGAACCCATCCCTGCTCTTTCTCCACCATCCCCACCCTGTCTCTGTCCCCCTCTGTGAGTCCAGCACCCGTCACTAGCATTCAGGGTGGGTGACTGAGAGCCCCATCACATACACATCAATCGTAAGACACGGAATGACTTTGCTTTCTTACGAGAAGCCATCTGCCTGCTTTAAATATGCGGGGAACTGTTTTCTTTGGACTCACAGGGCTTCTAGACAAATCAGCTAGACATACGGAAAAGGGTGGAATGGGAAAGCTGTATTTCTGTACAGAGCTTAGACCCTAGATTTCTGGGTTTGGTTGAACAACTTGAGGGATTTAGAAGGGCAGAATTAAAAATGCCACAGGGGGAGCATTGCATGTGAACTTACAGGGCGAGACTGGGCACTTTTCAGGCTGGACACCTCCAGAGATCATCACCCATAACCCACACTGCAAAAGACAGTTCCAACCACACCCGGCAAAAGCCATCACTGCAAACCTATTAAAAGTGTCCACTGGGGGCCAGGGAGATGGATGGCTCAGTGGTTAGGGGCACTTGCTGCTCTCCCAAAGGATCCAAGTTTGGTTCCCAGCATTCATGTTAGGTGGCTTACAACTATCTATAACTCTACCTCCAGGGGCTCCAATGTCCTCTTCTGGCCTTTATGAGCACCTACAGTCATGTGTGCATACCCCTAATCAGGCACATACATCTGGGCATGTGTGTGTGTGTGTGTGTGTGTGTGTGTGTGTGTGTGTGTGAGAGAGAGAGAGAGAGAGAGAGAGTGCGTTTGTGTGTGTGAGTGTGTGTTATATGAGTGTGTGTGTGAGTGAGTGTGTGTGTTATATGAGTGTGTGAGTGTGTGTGTGTGAGTGTGTGTTATATGAGTGTGTGTTTTGTGTGTGAGTGTGTGTGTTTGTGTGTGTAAGTGTGTGTGAGTGTGTGTGTTATATGAGTGTGTGAGTGTGTGTTATATGAGTGTGTGTTTTGTGTGTGAGTGTGTGTAAGTGTGTGTGAGTGTGTGTGTAAGTGTGTGTGAGTGTGTGTTATGAGTGTGTGTGTGTTATATGAGTGTGTGAGTGTGAGTGAGTGTGTGTGTTATACGAGTGTGTGAGTGTGCAGGTGTTCACACTCATGCACATGCAGACGGGGGCCAGAGCAGAACACAGGGTGTTCTCGTCTATGACCCTTCACCTCGCTGCTTTGAGACAGGGTCTCTCTCTGAACTGGAAGCTCGCCGCCTCAGTTAGGCCAGCAGGGAGCTCGAAAGATGTGCCTGCCTCTATCCCCGATGCTGGAGGTACAGGTATCTGAAGCCATGCCCCGAATTTCACATGATGCTGAAGATTTAAACTCAGGTCTTTTCTATTAAGCTAATCTCCTGGCTCCTACATATAATCTCACCCAAGCCTTCTTTTTCCCCTTTCCTTTTTCTTTCTTTTTTCCCCTTGCAGGATTTTCTCTTCCTCTAAGCCTCCTTCCTCAGATGGGCCATAGTGCTCCAGCCTTCGGTGGAGATGCCCGGCAGCCTGTGTGGTCCCTGGGGATTTGTTCCATGTCGACACATTTTCCAAGCACCAGTGCTGACGTCCCAGAAGCCCCTGAGTTCACATTATTGTGGGGGTTCACGGTTAGGTCATGGAACAGAGGCACTGCAGGGAGCCTGGTGGAGTACAAACAATTCTCTCTCCCAGTGGTGTCACCTTGGGGGCTCGGGGCTTTGCCGCTTGCCTGGCCGGGTAAGTAGAACCGTCCTTTAGACAGAAAACTAGATTTCCCTGCCTGTAATGTAAAAGCGGGGCCTTCTTCACGCTCCGTTCATCACGGCCTTGGAAGTGTCAATATTTGTGGGCGAACAAACGTGTGACCACCATGTTTCCAACCAATTACAACGTGGTCTTTATCTCCCCTGACAGGAGGTTAGGTTAATATTGAATCAGTTCCCTCCAACATCATCCTTAGAGGGGGAAAAAACAAAGTTCTTCAAATAAAACACCTAGTGAGGCCACTGTTCTGAGGCTACAGGCTGGGGAGACATGTCCCCAAGGTGCCTGGTCACACAAAGATTGCCATCAGTGCATCTTCCCAGGGCTTGTTAATTACCTCCCCCGTCGCATGGAAGCATAGGTGACACATGGTGACAAATGCCCCAATTAAGGGCACCACGGATAGATCCGGGGTCATCAGTCTTCTCTGATGGGAAACCCAGGCCGGTAGTTAATCACAGCTGGGAATTCATGAAGATGGGCAAAGCCTAGTGGCCCAGCCACAGTCTCTGGGGGAAGGGCCCACCAGAGCACCAGAGGTTCTGGGAGGATGTGGCAGGGCCAACGTCTGGACCTCTGGATCCCTGGGTTCAAATCCAGCTTTGCTTCTCATAGCCTCTATGATTGTGGGTAAGGAGGACATGGGGTGGCTAGTGACACAGGAAAGAGGGCAGGTCATGGTGACCTTCATCCCAGCCGGGGGAGACAAAGATGGCACTCAGAGAGGATGCTGAAGTCAAGATGAGAGGGCAGGTACCCATCGGGAAAAGAGGAATCTGAAGGTAGAAACTAGAGTGCCACAGAGGCATAGTTCATGCAAAGTTGACAGGGAGGGAATAGACACGAGGGACACAGTGGGACACTGCTGGAGATGATGGTGAGATTAGAGGAAGGAGCTGGGCTAGGCACACCACAGGTCAGACTTAAGAATGTAGATTTGCTGCAAAGGATGATGGGAAATAGCTTGTAGACCTTGGATGCAAGGAACCAATCTTTCTCCAAAGGTCAGGTGGTGGCCTGGGACCCAGGCTGACGGCATCACCCAAGTGTTATTTGAAAAGCCCTAGGTTTCATCCCAGTGTGAGGGACCTCCCAATCAAGTGATAGAAAGACTCTCTGAACAACACAAGAAGCCAGAAGCTTGAGGGAATTCGTGGCAGGAGGCTACAGGTGACTTTTAACGAGAGCAGACAGAGCACAAGAAACTAACTAGGGAGCACCGTTGAGGGCAGGGCCAGAGACCGGTGATGGCAGCTTTGATCTTAGCAGGCAGGAGAGGGCATGGCCCCGAGTGTGAATTAGGTAAACAATAAAGATCTGTGTGCAAAACCCATTCCCCAGTTAACAGAAGCCGAGCGAGTGCCTCCTCTGGGAAGAAAGGTCACAGACACGGATCCAATGAAGACTAAATGAATAAGCAAACACTTAACTAATCAGCACCCAGGAACCGCCACTGGCTTCCACTCTTTCCTTGGAGCAGGTGTCAGCTCCTGCCAACCCTGGTCTCACAGATGATACTGGTGCTGCGATTATCTCAATTACTCATCTTGGTTGTTGGAATGGCTTGTTTCCAGGTTAGTTTCAGTGAAAACATCCCATGAGAATGAATTAGCGTTTTATGAAACACTGCGCCCAGAAACCAAAGAAAGATGCTCCCACCACCCTCCACCTTGTGCTGCCAACACAGGTGAGTAGAGGAGGGAGATGCCACCCGGGGAATTCTTTCTGCCCTGCTGTCCCTGAAGGGATTTTGCAATACAGGGTCCCAGGTAGCTCAGGCTGACCTCAAACTTGTTATGCAGCTAAGGATGAACTTGAGCTTCTGATCTTCCTGCCTTCACACCCCAAGACCTGAGGTGTGTGTGAGGGTGTGTGTGAGGTGCTGGGATTGAAACCCCCCTGTCCAGGTTTTCATACATGCTGAGCAAGCAGCCTGCCAGCTCCACCTTCAGCCCCAACCTTGGAGGTGTTAACAAAGGGAATTCTACAGGTTTTGCAATTTGATCTTCTCTGGAGTGTGGTGCCTCCTATAAGATAAGACACAGATGTTCCTGAAAGGTAGGGGCTGGCTCAGGGTCACCTAGGCAGGGATTGAACCCATTGCACACCTCTGTCCAATCCCCTTGCAAGATAAATAACCTTCTCCCTTGGGGTTCACCCTTCCATGAGCAACCTCTAAATGCCCAGGGTCCACCCCAGTGTCTGACACCTTTATTGGAGTGCCTGGAGTGACAAGTTATGACCACACTCCATTTTAGGGAGAGCTGTATGTGAGACCCCTCCCAACATGAAATTAGCAACACCAGACAAAGTGCCCTGGACTAAAAATTTTGATCTTTTCCAAGTAGCAGAACTGAGGTAGACCAGATGACCATCAGCATCCTCACCTGCAAAATGGTTGTGTTGCTAAGGTGAAGGGAATTTTGTAGCTAAGAGGCTTCTGGCCCCTGAGATGGTTGCTTAAAATTCGGATCTGAAGCTGGTCATGGTTGTTCACACAGTAATCCCTATATTTCAAAGGCCTAGGGTGGAGAGTTCAAAGCCAGCCTAGGCCAACTCCTGCCTCCAAAGATCAAACCAAGCAGACAAAAGAAAAGCAGATTCTTTCTAACCCAGACTTGATAACAAAAGAGAAGGAAGGGAGGGAGAACATGCTGTTCTAGAACAATGCTCAGCTTGCTGAGGTGCAGCTGTGTTCAATGCTCTGCAGTCCAGCCTGGTCCACACCAGGCTTGAGACACTGGTTAAGGGGATTGAATTAGGTGAGCCGAGGTCGGCCTTTCTTGGCATGTGCCTTTGGGTAAAGTGCTCTGTCAGCCCCTCAGATTTTGGCTTCTCAGGAGCACAATGGGCTAAATGCAGGGATATCTAACTGCTTAGGCAAGGGTCATCAGAAACAATATATGCTGTGGTCAGCCAAATCTCACCTGCAAATCCCATCAACTCAAAACAGAAGTCAGGCTCTGCTGGAAGATGCCAATGGCTCCTTTCTTGCCCACTTGGGATGAAAAGCCAAGCCCTCCCCACTTCCTTCCTTCCTCCCAGCATAAGGAGCTGACCCCAGGTAGCAGAGACCTCTGAGTTTCCCTACCTAGGACCTTGCCTAGTCC
Source organism: Cricetiscus sungorus (assembly GCA_030556225.1). Classification (NCBI taxonomy): domain Eukaryota; kingdom Metazoa; phylum Chordata; class Mammalia; order Rodentia; family Cricetidae; genus Cricetiscus; species Cricetiscus sungorus. The sequence goes on along the minus strand of JANBXA010000044.1, from coordinate 35,365,440 downwards.
TTCCTCCCTTGGAGTCAGGCCACTACAAGCATCTATGCCACTGTCCTTGGAGTCAGGCCACTACAAGCATCTATGCCACTGTCCTGTTTGCCTTTTCCATCAGGTATGGAGCTCATACATTGGGTACCAAACCTGTTTTTCTGACAATCCTTCCTGTATCTCATCCCACATGTGGCATGTGGTAGGTGCCAGTGAGCAAACACATGGAAAAAAATGGAGGAAATTGTTCAGTGGTATTCACAGCAGCTACATGCAGATTCGGCTCACTCTCTCCCTCCTGCTTTGCCTTCCCTGCGTCTGTCCCTGGGGCCTTCAGGCATAGGACAAATGCCAGACACCAGACAGGAGCTGCAGTGGTACCGGGAACCATCACTGCTTTATCTAATTAGCTCTGACTCCTCCATCCGGACACGTGTGCCAGGAACCAAAGCGACTGTACCCTGACCTCTGGTCCAGGAGCTCCAGTCCTTACAGTCATTTCCATGACAACAGCGGCAGAGAGCCAAGGCTGAGGATCCCTTTGATGGGAGCTGGATACGGTGAGCTGGAGGAGGACTTTTGGAAGAATGGGGCTTTTTGATTCTGCTCAGGCTGCCCTCATTAAACACCGCTGCTTCCTGGGAACACACATCTTAACCCCAGAGAGGGACTGTCGGGAATACCTTCAAAAGGGGGAAAGGGGAAGCAGAGAAAACTACCCATGGGCAACTCGGAGGCAGTGAATCAGAGCAAGGGATGTGAGGTTCTCGCCCTGTAAGGTGCATGCTCAGTCCCAGGCTGAGCAGATGTCCAGGCCTCCCCACTCTCCTCTCCAACAAGTGGGAAGATGAATGTGGCACAGACACCCTGGTTCTGCACTCAGGGTCAAAAGCCTCAGGTCCCAGCTCTGTTGCCTACTCCCATGTTACCTGACTACACGTATCACCGCCACTGGGCAGAATGTCCCCGCTATAAAATGGCCATGGGGCACCTGAAGGTCTCACAGTGACTAAGTGTATCTGGCTGCAGTATGCTGACAAAGGGGACACACAGGGTGAGCGAGTGCCCTGCCTTGCCCAGGACACAAGACAAAGAGGAATTAGAGTAAGCCAGAACATTGATTACCACAATGAGAACAGCCCAGTAAGGGAAGAGAGACGATCACAGAGTGTGGGATGGGGGCCCAGTGTCTCCTGGGTTGGTGGAACTTAGTTCAGTGTGTCTAGCTTTCCCTCTCCTCCTCTCTCACTCCTCCCCTCCCTCCTCTCTCTCTCTCTTTCTTGTCCATTAAGTGGGCATCTCTGCTCTACTACGCCGTCTCTCCCATGATGTTCAGCCTCAAGGATGGAACCATGGAAACCCATGAGCAAGCCTCTGCTCACTGGCTGACAGGAGGTACTAAACTGTGTGACAACATGTACAGAGGATTCAGTACACGGGGGAGGAAGGAAGGGGTTCCACCCAGTGGCAGCTGGCAACCCTCACAAGCCAGTGTCATTAGCATCCAAGTAGACTATCAAATGGCCAAAGCTGTTCTCCTTGGTTCCGCCAGGAGGCAACTTTGCAACATTAGCCTTGCACCCATGTCTTCTATACCAGCCCTGGCGGCCACCAAAGGCATTCATACATTCACACATACTAGTTTCAGCCAGTTCACCCCAGCCCTAACCTGCCCACGCCCTCCAATCAGGTACAACTCACTCCACACAGCTGAAGGAAACAGATCCTGCCCGCCACCCCCCCCCCCACTGCCTTGTGACTTCCTGGCCTGCTTCTCCACCTCCCTGCAAATGGAGGAAGCCTCTGGTTGTGTTTCACAGAAGAGCCCCCTCTCCGTCTCACTCCTCCGTCTCACTCCGTCTCTCTCCTCACCTGGCTGTGCACCTTCTCCAGCTCTTCCTTGCTGACTGATGTCTTGCTATCCTCCATGGTGGCCAGAAGGAGTTGAACGTCAGACAACAGTGCGTGGGTCCTCCTGAGGTCCCGGCGGAGACGCTTTTCCACATCAAAGTCACGGTGGCCAATCTAGAAGCCAAAGAAGGGTTGGTTTAGATGCAAACCAGTGACCAGGACCAAGGTTCTGAGAGCCAAGCTCCATGGGCTCACCCTTGCCTCCTCTTGCCTTTGGCATGGCATGCTGGCCCTTGCCTTTAAACCTAGCACTGGAGAGGCTGAGGTGAGGGCACTGCCATGGACCTGAGGCCAGCCTGGGCTATAGCATGAGACCCCATCTCAAAAACCACGAAACAAAACAAAACAACATAAAGACTGTTTCACACTCTCAAATGCAAAATGAGGCAGTGCCAACCACCAGGATGTTATGAAACTAGACACCTGCTCAGCCTCGTGAGTGATCAGCCCCAGGGTTGCCACAGGACCATTCATATCACCATAACCTGGAAGGTCTGCCTCCTTCTGTTCTCTCCTCTGCATCAACCTGAGGACTTCCAGACTCTTTGGAGAAGTTGGGGCAGCCTAGATGGGCAGTGACAATAACAGGCATAAGAAGCCTCCTGGGGGGGCTCACTGGCACTTGATTTGCTGTGTGTATGTGTGTGTGTGTGTGTGTGTGTGTGTGTGTGTGTGTGTGTGTGTGTGTGTTAAAAGGTCAGGTGGGATCCACACAGAGACCCTCTCTACATCATCCCCTCTTACACTGCTGGTTGCTGTGGAGTTCATCACGGCTCTCAGCAAACAGCAGCTGTATGAAGCACGTTGCCTTCAACAGAAGCCATTTTCTATAGATGGAACTTTACCCAGGAGTGCACACATTCCTTCCTCCAGAACTGTGCATTTGTCAGGGAACCGAGGACAGGAAGGTCACAAAGATGCCACATTCTGTCATGGGGGTCAGGATGGTGACTTCCATGTCTTCATTCCCAGAGGTCAACAAGACAGGTGCAGGCAAAGCACGGAATAGACAGAATCACACTGGGACCCCGTGTGAACTTGGCTAGTGTTCCTTAAAGACACCGGGAAGATCCAGAGACCAGAGCAAAGGACAGGGAGGGGCCAGCCAATAGATGGACAGTGAAGAGAATAAGACCTGTGTCTCCTCATAGGGCACTGGTTCTCAGCCTGTGGGTCTCAACCCCTTTCGGGGTCAAATGACCCTTCCGCAGGGGTTGCCTAAGATCATCGGAAAACACAGACATTTACATCATGACTCCTAAAGGTAGCAAAATTACAGTTATGATGCAGCGACAAAAATAATTTTATGGTCAGGAGGTCACCACAACATGAAGGACTGTATTAAAGGGCCGCAGCTTAGGAAGGCTGAGGAACTGGCTTTTGCTTGTTAGGGATCTCTGCCTGCCTGCATGCATGCCAGATGCCTCTCCTGGGATGCTAAAGATGCTTCTAAAATATTCTAGAAGCAATATAGATTAAGGATGAGGTAGTTCAGGCTCTAAACCCCCAACTGTTTGTTGGCGGCAGGAACCCTGGCAGTCTGCCGGCACCTCAATCGGGACTTCCAGTCTCTGAGAGGGTTTTGAGAAGTCCTAATCTCTGTGTTGAGATAAGAGGGGGATCAGGTGTGATAATGGGACTCCATGCATCAAGTACTTCACAAACACGGGATTACACCGACTGATTGATGACCCGGCCTGTGCACCCACAGATGCTGTGTCACAATTTCTCCATGGCTGGCTTGGAGATGAGCTGGCTCTTGGAACACAGCCTCTCCTCCCTCAGATGGATTGCTGTGGTAAATTTAAAACATTGGTCTCTGGTATAAATACACAGCCAGAAGAGGGGTGGAGTTCAGGAGCTGAGCTGAGCTGAGCTGAGCTGTGCTGCTGCAGGCTGGGCACCCTGCCACACTCTGTCACGTGTAGCCACACTTAACTCCCATGGCAAGTCCCTTAAAATACACATTGTTATTATTATTGCCTTTATGAATGCAATACCAGCTCATGTGTACGGGAAGTGCTGTAAGCAGCAGGAAGGATTCTGAATGCTCTGCGGGGTGAGCTACATTTAATCCCCGCCATGAGTACACGGTCTTCGCTGTACAGGGAGGAAGGATCTGAGGGTGGCAAGGCTGATTTGCCGGGGAAGACAGCGTTGGGGTATGAACCCGGAAGTTGTGGCGAGGAAGAGGCAACTTTAGCAAGTTATATCACCAGGGAGGAGAGTTCTCTGCTGCCACTGCCACCGCCACCAGCACTGTCATCATCATCATCACCGTTATTATCATCATGACCGTCATCGCCATCACCATGGTTACCACCACCACCATCATCATATTCCGTTGTGTGGATATTTTGCCTGTGCACCGTATATGTGCCTGGTGCCAGTGGAGGCCAGAGAGGGCTTCAGAGCCTCTGGAAGTGGAGTTGCAGACAGTTGTGGATTAAAATGTGTGTGCTAGGAATTGAGCCAAGGTCCTCTGCAAGGGTGGCCATTGCTCTTAATCGTGGAGCCGTTTCTCCAGATCCTCTGTTTAGTTTTCACAGGAAATTTCCACGGACATGCAGATTAGCCTGGCACTGGACGTTGCATATAGCTGCTCCTAGCTAGTGGTACAGGGACAATGACCCAGATAGAAGGCACTCTGTGAGCCAAGAGACAGGATGGGTGGTCTGGCACGTGAACTGCTGTGTGATTGACACAATGGCATGAAATCCTCAGGAGGTACGGGCAGGTCACACAGTAAGAGACGGCCTGGAGCTCTTGGAACAGAGGGACGTGAGGGCATGCAGCAGGCAAGGGATCTGTCTGCCTGGGAGAAATATGCAGAACTCAAGGAACTCAGCTTACCATGTGCACCTCTACCTACGGCCCCACTGTGTCTAATGGGACTGTTTCCTGCAGGCCAGGTTCTCCCCTTCCACAGCCAGGTCTTTGTTTGTTTGTTTTCTGTGATGGGCATGTGTTCTGCACTTTTCTCAGACTTCATGCTTTATGGCAATTACAGGACATAGGCAGAATCAAGTATCTACCCTGCACCCCAAAGGGTTAAAAAAGCAAACTATTTCAAAATTTTAAGAATTACACATATCCGAACTTAAAAAACGAAACAAAACACTATTTTGAAAACAGATGCACACTGGTTTTACGAGTTTAGTTCTATCTTGAACAAACACCACAAGGAAAGGGAATTGGAAATCAACATCATAATTTGTTTTTAAAAACCATTAAGTGTCGCCATCCAAAGGGGAAAGAGCTAAAAGTCTGGTGACTTGGGGATAGAGACGGGTCATCTGAGAGTACGCCCTGCTCTTCCACAGGACCTGACTTCAGTTCCCAGAACCTGCATGGTGGCTCACAACCACTTGTAATTCAGTGTTGGGGTATCTGACACCCTCACACAAGGCACTGCACTTATGTGAGCATTCCAACACACAGACATACATACGCACACACATCATCACGGTGATGAAAATAAATCACTAAAAAATCAGATGGCTCAATAAATCGACATGGAGGATAGATCAGGGATACTGCATTTCTACATGGGGAGCTCTCCACTGAACATCAGTGTGTGGTAAGAATCAATGTTTTTTTCCAGTTCTAGAAAACTCCCAGTGGGTGAAGATGCATTTAACCAGACAAGAGTTACTGATAACACATGCATGCACACACACACACACACACTGGGAAGAGTCACATGACTAAGTCTTAGCAGCATTCATGTTAAGGAGGGAGGATAAGAAAAGTGTATCTCCTAACATGTCCCTATGCAACCAGACCAGAGGCCAGTGGGTAAGTAGGAGGGAAAACTACTACACATTCCTTTTATTAAACAGCTGAGATTTTTCCTTTGCCCCCAAAGACAAAAGTGTCCTCAATTCCAAATGGCAAGATCATCAATGTCAGATAACCTAAAATAATGTTATAAAATGTTATGAAAATATGGGTTTCAGCAAGTTTGCTAGATACTAGATACAAGGCTAATGTCGAGAAGGTGTCTCATGGACCACACAGGACAACCAAATAAAAATCAAAACACAGAAACAAACACTGGTCATGAAGCTGTACAAAGCAAGAGTTTCCTAGAAATGAATCTAATTAAAATGTTTCTGACTTGTTCAGAAATGAACTCTGTAACTCATAGAGACAGGATGGGGGCTAAGGACAATGACACAGTGTTTCAATATGAAGCTGTCAGTTGTCTCCAGTCTAACTTGCCAATCAGCCAACCCAATGAATCAAGTTTCCTCATGGAATCCTTTTCCTTCTTTTTTTTTTTTTTTTAAAAAAATTATTGTTATTTTATGTGTATGTGTTGTTGTGAAATACTATTTTAAGATGTGTTACATTTGTTTATGTTGTGGAACTTTTGTTTTAACAATGCAAAGATGTGTTGTAGTCTTTTATGTTGCATTTGTTTAACTCTTGTTACTTTGTCTAAAATACCCCATTGATCTAATAAAGATCTGAACAGCCAGGGGCAAGGCAGGAGAAAGGGTAGGCAGGGCTGGCAAGTAGAGAGAATAAACAGAAGGAGAAATCTGGGGAGAGGCAGATGGAGGAGCAAGAAAATGAGGAGGGCACGGGGGGGGGGGGCAGCCACCCACCTGTACAATAAGCCATGGAGAAAGATGTGCAGAAATAGAGAAAGGAAAAGATAGATGGCATAATTTAAGTCAAGAAAAGCTGGCTAGAAACAAGCCAAGCTAAGGCTGGACAGTCATAAGAAAGAATAAGCCTCTGTATGCTTTATTTAGGAGCTGGATGGCAGGCCCCCAAAAGAGCCAAACATTAAAACACAACCGACTACAATGAGTGTTTTGCCTACATGTAGGTCTGTATATCGTGTGCATGCTCTGGTGCCAACGGAGACCAGAAGGGGCCTTTGAATAACCTGAAAGTAAATTACAGACAGTTGTGAGCCACCGTGCAGGTTCTCTGCAAAAGCAGTAGGCGTTCTCCAGACCTTGACATCCTTTCCAACTGGGTTTTTTTTTTTTTTTTTTTTTTTTTTTTTTTGTGGATGGGAGGTGGAGTCCCATGTAGTCTAGATTAGCCCTCTGTCACTCATCTACACCTCAACCTGCATCTCAAGGTTACCGAAGATCAAGAAGACAGGATTATTTTCAAAGACAAGAAAAATAAGATGCCCCATGCTCTAGTTTCTTTCCTGCTGCGCCGATAAAAACTGTGACCAGAAACAACTTGGCAGAGGCAGGGTACGGCTTACACTTTCAGGTTCACTGTTAAGGGGCATCAGAGAAGGAACTTAAGCAAGAATGCAAAGCATAAGGCACCCAGTAGATGCTACATGTCGACTCACTTGGGCTCATGTTTGCTAGCTTCTTAATATGGCCCAAGACCGTCTTCTGTCTAGGGAATGGTGCAGCCCACAGTGGGCTGAGCCCTCCTACGTCAGTTGACTCCCACATACATGGCCGCAGGCCGGTCTGATGCGGGTGTGATCCGTCAGTTGTGACTTCTTCCTAGAGTGACTTAAGTCAGTAAGGCGACCTTGTGAAGGGACAGAGAGGAGCACGAAGCAAGTAGAAATGGAGACCCGCAGCACGATGGCATGAGGGACGGTGCAGGGAAGAAATGAAGATTAGCCGCAGGAGAAAAACATAGGTATCGACTTCATACCACACACCCACGTAAGACAGATTAAAACCCGATTGTATGCATAAAAACGAGGTTAGAGCTTCAAGACATATGGCGAATTATGAACTGAAATTAAGGAGAGCAGCTTTCAAGTAAAAAAGCATAAGCCATAAATGTGGTTGATGTGGCCGCATTAAAGATTTTATTAACTGAGCGGCACTGTAAATAAAGGTGAGGATTATCCACGGGGCAGAGCTACTGAAACACGTGTTTTCAAAGGCTGGTTCTCGTTTATACAACGATCGTGAACAGTTCCCAGAAAATACAGAAGCTAACCATCAGGACTGGATGAGTCATGGGGAGGAAAGCACACAGCTTCCCAGGGAACAGGGGTCCTGCAGTACCCGCTCTGGGAGATTATGGTGCACACTCTGGCCGTGCCACGGCCGTGGAGTGTGCGAGGGCAGATCCTCAGACAGTAGCAGGGATGGCGAAAGCGTGGGGGGGGGAGGCAATTTGAGTGATACTTAATAATTCTACAATTTGTGCCTCTCCAGGGGCCATTTCCTCTCAGTCACACCCTGGAGACGATGTGGTTTTGTTCCTGAAGGGACAGACCACAGGGCGCATGCACACAGACAGAAAATAAGACTTACTGAGCTCAGAACTGCAGCGAAGCAGTTGGATTCAAGTTTAGAAAACTTGGTAGACTAAACTCAAAACCAGCGAGGCAGGGACAAGGGACAGCACATTATTAAAGACATAATATACCCACATGGGTCCAATGCCTAGCTTTCTTCTGTGGGGAGAAAAAGGCCAGGGAGGGAAATACAGAAGGAGGTTAGGGAAGAGGGCACCAAGAGGCCCCCAGAAGGTTGGGAACCGTTTCGTCCCTAATGAGGTGGTGATCCAACGAGGCAGTGTGTTTGCTTATGTGATCCCTGTGACTACACACGCACCACCTACGGAGTTTGCCTACTTCTCTGTAGATTTGGAAGAGATCACAGTAACAGCATTAAACACAATGCCAGTGTCATAGCTGGGAAGTAAAGTAGTTCTCAAGGTTCAGGTGCGCAAGGCTTATCCCCTGCTGCTGGTGTAATTCAGATGTAATCTGGTCCTGAGGATGCTGGCCTCTGTCACTGGTCCTCCCTAAACAGACACCTAGGAGGAGGGTCTGGTTGGAGGAAGTGGTATAGTGGGGTAGGGGTGTCCTGGAGGTCTTGTCCATGCCCCCTTTTAATCTCTCCTGGTCCTGGCTGCCCTGTTTGGAGCCCCATTGTTGTATCTCATAGTCCCTCCAAAATGTTTTTCCTCAGCACATGTGGGTCCAAAACACAGTGAGAAGGGGACCTGATAAGTGGCCATGGTGATCTGCAGCTCGGGGTGCTGGAATGTAGACTTCCTCCCCCCCTCCTGCCCAGCATAATTTGTCACAGTGGCTGGAGGGACTCCCAGCTCTGACATCAGAGTGGCATTGAGCTCGTCTGGCTGCTGTGGACAGCTGTGGCTCTCTGGAAGGAGGTGGGGAGGGTCATGTGTCCAGGGACACTTGGGATGGCCTGTAGACTTTTCCGATTGGCACACTGGGAGGTGAGGGTGTGCCAGAGTCAGGTCCTGATGGCTGGAATGACTGTCCCAACATATGACGCATCGTTCTCAGGACGCCACAGAGACCTGCTGAGAGCGCCATGACAGTGACAGGGCTGGGCCTGAGGAGCTCTGGTCCACATGCTTAGCTCCATAACAGGCTCACCTGAATGCATACAGAGGGGCAGACAGAGGTGGAAGACACATCTTCCTGGCTCCCGGTCTGGCTACTTTGCTAAAAAAAATCTTGTCCTTACAAGGCCAGCTGTGGCCATGGTGGCCACCCATACCCACCCTGTTAGTGCAAGCATCGTCTGGTCTGTAGTTGGCAGCCAGCAGCCACTGAAGGTCACACAGCTTCATCTGCCCATGGCAACCGAGGCTACCCTGTTTAGTCCTTCCTTTGTGTGTTCTTTCTAAGAGCTCTGGTGGTCACCAGCTCCGGAGAGTTCTGATGAGCAGTGAGTGTGGGCAGGAAGGATGGACGGAGAAGAATGTGTCTGGGGGATGTAGGGCGTTTGGGGGATGTAGGAAAGAGCGAGGGAGCTCTCCCTGCAGCTGGCTTTCTCATGCACCCGACCACCTCACACAACCAAGACGTGGGTTTTTTATTTCCCCACTGTGTGCGCCTTACCTGGTCACACAGGGTTCCAATCAACCCCTCCAAATCACGCTTCTCATGGAGAACCACCTGCTTTTCCTCATACTCCTGCTCCAACTGCATCTCCAGCTGACGGAGCTGTGGAAACGTGGGCAGAGGTGAGCGCCCTTGAAAGAACAGGGAGGTCCTGGCCAGGGTTCTGGGAGGCAGGGACACAGAGCCTGTGGCCACACTCTAGGAAAGGCCGTCTACTGAATGAGAAGGACATGTCTGCGAGAAAGCATAGGAACCTAAAAGCTTGGGACCCAGGAAAGAGAAGGGAGAGCTGGCAAGAATGGGGACCTGGGGACCCCACAGCACACCCCGTGAAGTTTGTAATCTTGGCCACTGCTTGGGTATTTTCTAGTCTTAGCATGTAGTGTGTGTGCGTGCATGCACGCGCACATGCATGTGTGTGTGTGTGTGTGTGTGTGTGTGTGTGTGTGTGTGTGTGCAGGTACATGTTGACCTGTGTGTGCACATGTGAAGGCTAGAATTTAGTGTTTGGCATTTTCTTTTGTTGTTCTGTTGTCCACATTACAGTTTGAGGCACGGCCTCTCACTGAATCTTGGGCCTGCCCACTGACTAGACTGACTGGGCCTGTGAGCTCCCAGAATCCTGCTGTGTCTGTCTGTCCCCCAGAGCTGGGGTCACAGAGGCTGCTCTCACTTCCTACAATGGGTGGGATATCTGGGCTCAGGTTGTCACGCACACACGGCGTGCACCTCCCCACGGAGCCAGCTCCCGTCCCCAGCACCGTGGAGTCTCAAGGCTGTGCAGCACCCACCTGTCTCCCTGACTTCCTACTGTGACGAGGCTGGGAAAGACAGCAGCCTAGGTACACATGAGGGTATTTGGTGTTATGGACCATGTGAGTTCCCTCTCTTGTCTACTGGGATGGGATTTACACGAAGCTGGTGGGAGGGTGCCCCTCAACAGGATCAGAAAGTACAAATCAATCTCTATTCCCTCTTCTTCTCTTCCCTGGCTCCCACGTAAGGATGCTATGACAGGAGGCCATCCACAGCACGGCCTTCCCCGGGCCTGTACCGGCACTGTGCCCTTAGACCCCCAGGTCCCAGATCAGTGCTTAGGAAGACCCAGGCTACAGTGTTTCCTCCAACAGCCACAACTAAGAAATCCCAGTAAGAGTACTTCATTTGATTTGCAACCCACCCAGATTTCCTAGCTATTACCCAACAAACAGGACACCCAGCGGAATGCCCCAGCGGAAGCTGCCTGGCCCGCCACAAGTCTCACTCACTGGTGCCACCCACCCCTCTGCCCTCCACACGTGCCTGGAACCCATCTGTAGCCCACAGACCAGCGATCAGACATTGCTGAAAGGAGCTAGTGTCTCTTCTGCCACCAAACGCCCACAGCATCCCCTCAGGTCACTAACTGTTTCCTGCTGTGCTGAGGGGCACTGAGGAGGGTTGCCAGTCACAGAGGAACCACCCTTAGTGTCTGTCATGCGGAGAACAAGGCTTCCGCCTGTCTTCAGTAATCTGTCCATGGAAAGCTGAGTTAGAAATACAGTCAGTCTGGGTCAGACAGACGGCTCAGCGGGTAGAGAGGCCTTGCCGCCCGAGTTCAGTCCCCAGAACCCACATGGAGAGAGAACTCACTCTCACGGGTTGTCCTGTGACTTCCACACAAGTGCCATGGCATGCATGTCTACACTCATGTGCATGTGTGCACATGGCCACACACACACTAAATAAATAGTGTAAGTTTAAAAGGCCCTTAAGGCATATGTTGCCATGCTCCAGTCTGCTTCTAAAAGGTAAGAGTGAAAAGTTCCTCAGGAAGATTCCCCCTCCCCCTCCCCCTCCCCCTCCCCCTCCCCCTCCCCTCCCCTCCCCCCCCTCCCCCATCATAAACTATCCGTGCCAAGCACATCTTGGGGAAGTGTGAAGGCGGTTTCCCTGTGGTCCACCAGTGTGACTAAGGAGGGGAGGAGGAGGGAAAGGCTGCTCACAACCCCACTAACCGTGGGCACTGCTGAAGGAGACATTTACCCATCCCTCACTCAGATGAGAGCCTACCAGTCATGGTAGCAGAAACAAAAGTTGGCAAAATGTCCAGCAACAGGAACACAGTAGGAGAAAATGCTATAGCAGGCTGCTATTGAAGGGTGATCGCTGACGGGGACTGAGGAGGGCACGGTGGGTGGGGACAGTGCAGCCGCCTCCTTCAGGGGAGGCTGCCTCCTTTGTCCCGTGTGTGCACGGAGGATGGTGAAGGCGGTAATGGACTGACGGGGACAGCAGTGGCCCTGGTTCTCAGGCCATGAACATAAAGTGGGTGGAATGCGGGGACACAGGGCAGGCCCGCTGGACAAGCCCAAATCTGCTCCTCATACCACAGCCCCTCTACCTACAGCCTGGCAGAGGTTGTGTTATGCTTGAAATTCTAGAAGCTTCACGGGTGTGCTTAGTGGCTTTGAGCCGCTTGAATCCCTCAGAGAACAGAAGTCTCAGCTGGTCCTAGAATGTGCATGCTCAAGGGTCCCAGGACCCAGCGTCTCCCCGGTGGGACCTGGAGATGCACTGTGCCTGCAGCTCACGCACCCGCTTCTGGCAGGACTGACGCACGTCCTCCAGCTCTTCCTCCTGGTCCTCTCGGTCCTTCTGATGAATCTGCTTCATCCTCTCCATCTCCAACTCAAACCGCTGGCGAAGCTGGAGCAGCAAGCAAGGATGAAGCATGAAGGTATGCATACACACGCGCACGCACACACAGCCACACACATGCGCACACATACACACAGGCACACACACAGAGGCACACACACACACAGGCACACATACACGCACACACACACACAGAGGCGTGTGTGCACGCGCACACATACACACAGGTACGCACACAGAGGCACACACACACAGAGGCACACATACACACACAGGCACACACACTCAGGCACACACACACACACACACACACACACACACACACACACACACACACACAGCCCTCCATGCCTCCCTCGACACTCCCGACCCCAGCCCTCCTCACAAGCAAGGATGGAGCATGAAGGCTCACATCTGTGTCCCCAGCCCTTGGCCATCATTGACGTCCCCAGGCCTTTGCACCACCCTTCCTCTCTAATGTGTGCCTCAGAGTGAGGTCACCTCCCTCTTCCCCTAAAATGTCAAACACCCCAGCACGGCCTCTGCCCCTTCCCATGCTGTCACTCGCCCATCACATTCTCCCAACTGGGTTTAGGTACAGCCTCAGAGTCCTTTTTTATATTCTCCAAGGAACCTAAAGTTCTTCTGTTTTAGAATCTTTCAGCCGTTGTCTCTGATGTGGAGACACAGGTAGGAAGCCGAAGAACAGATCTATGCTCCTAAAATGTTGGGAACATGAAGACACGAACATAGAATGTGTGTCAGAGCCCCTGGCACAGCCTGATTAAATTTAGCTCCTTCCTCCAACCTCACACAATGGCAGGGTTATGGGAGGGTGACCCCAGATGAGGAGCCATGTGAGGAAATACAATACTTTTTTTCATTTCTTTTCCAGCCTCTTGGGTGCTCCTGACATCTGCAATACCGTTTATGTCAAGCTTATATGAGTTAACATGAAACTTCCAGGAAAAGGTGCTTTATTGAGATCAATAAATATCTGCCTGGCCTCTGTGAGGGTGGGTGCTGTGCAAGGCTCTGGTACGGCTGCAGGATCCGCTCAGCTTCTCTTGCCTTCCTGTTTAAGTTCAGGTTGGGGAGCCGGGAAGGTGTGTTGTCCCCACTCTTAAGGCCACAGCTTGTGGCCCTCGGTGGTGCTGGGCGGAATCTTCAAGAAAGGATAACAGGATTTCCACCAGTGCCGCCTGGCCTGTCTCTGCTCTCAGACACCACCTGGGGCTGTCACGCCGTGCTCCTCCGGCCTCAAAGTCCCACCAGTGTGGACACTGCAGTCTTCGTCAAATAGACCTAGGGCTTGAGGGCTGGCAAGGTTCCCATCAAAGAAGGGAACCTAGAAGACCCAGGCTGGCCTGAGACCCTGCAGACAACGATTTGGCTCAGGAGTCATCTGAGTTGCTACTCTTTATAGATGTCACACGGCTCTGTGGCCTCCGGGCCATTGCAGGGGCTGTCTACCCCGCCAGGATCTCTTGTTCAGCCAGTTCTGACCGAGTCTTCACCTTTCACTTCCTCCAGCGAGTCTGCCTCCCTCAGCCGTCCCCAAGACTAGATCAGGATGCTCAAGGCACACTTGATCCCAGCAGGACTCTGAGCTTCCGGGAGGCAGAGAGCACCAGATGCCAGATCTGCTCCTCCATCTGGGCGGTATCCGATACAGCTGTGGTGTTTAGTAAAATGGCTGGCCAAGGAGAGCTAGCTGGTCACTCATGGGCATCCGAGACCCTCCAGACCCTGACCCTTCACTTCCCACACCCAAGAGGCTTCATCCTGTGCCTCAGGCTGGGTGAGGATGGGTGGAGTGAGGCTGAGCAAGATGCAAGAGCTGGCTGGCACCCAGCTTCAACGGGAACGCATAGAGTCCATGTGCTCTAGCCACCTGTGTCTCGGGCACCTGTTCCCTCAGTGGGTGGAGCCTAAACAAAATTGACAATGACCAAAAACCCTCCGAGAGACATTTATAGCCGAGCACCGGAACTGGGTGGCTTTTACCCGGGAACAGGGAAACAACGTGCCCACACTGCCTGCATCCCTCCGAAAACCAGGAATGCTGGCACCGACACTGTTGCGTAAAGATGTGGGTTTTGCGTACCACTGTCCCCACGTCTTCTCGGTGTCTATTTTTGGATGGTGGGTTATTTTTGGGTGGGGGATTAGGATCTATTATTGTACCCCACACTGACCTCAAGCTCTCTATTTAGCTCAGGCTAGCTCGGAACATATGCAGTCCTTCCTTCTGCCTCAGCCTCCGAGAGTGTGGGGACAGGTGTCAGCCACCACACGGGCTTGGCATCTACTTTAACTTGCGCTTCTCTGGCTCACTTGCCATATTTAGACCTTTTCTGCTACGCATGTGTCTCAGAACTGCTTCAAGCACCATGTGCCTAGAAACCAGATGTTTTCCTGAAGATACGGGGCACTGGATTTTCCACCTACTCCCTCACTTTCTATGAATTCCCTAAAGCCCCAAATCCTCCTCTTCCCGCGTCTGAAGTAGACATTTGAGCAGATGTGATCTGAGGACACCAGTTCAAATCCCCTCCTCCAATCTCCCTCTGACTTTAGGCCTCGGCTCCCACATCCGTGGAGAGGATGATCCCCCCATGACCTATGAGGTTCTTTTACAGAGCCACGGGAAGAGGTCAAGGAGAGCAAGGGGTTGAGTCTCATTCAGGGACAGTGAGATGCTTGCCCACTCGTCAAGTGTTCAGTATCAACGGGTGTACTTGGTGTCATTCTCGACTATGGAGCAAGAGGCACTGAGAAGAAAGAGGGTCATAGCAAGGGGACAGTGTGAGGTGGGATTCCTGCCAGGGGCTGGCTTCTCCGAAGCTTTCTGGAGGGCTAGGGAGCCATGGGCTGCTGAGGAACAGCAGTGAGGGAGGCAGCACTGTAGTGTTTCACACCATCACACGGTAGGAGGGCCCAGCCCAGGGCAGAGCATCCCCAGACAGGAAGGGTCTCTTTACCTGCTCCAGCTGCTTAATGGTGTTTTCCTGTTGGCTATGGACCTTCTGTTGCTCAAGGGCGCTGGACTCCAGCTCCCAGACCCTCTCTTTCAGGCTGGCCACGCCTTGCTCCCCAACAGAGGCGCAGCCCAGCAGCTCCCGCTTCTGGTCCTGCAGCCTTTCCACCTCCTGCTTCAGCTTGGAGGCTTCCTGCTCCTTTAGCTACAAGAAAAGGGACAGAGGGATGGAGTCACATGGCCACAGTCCTCTACCCTGATGCCCCTAACCACTGCACACAAGCCTTGTCACATCCCAAGCTCAGAGGTAGACAGGGCCTCCCCATGCAACCCAGGCTGACTTCAACCTCAGGATCCTCCTGCCTCAGTTTCCCCAGTGCTGAGATCATACTACCACCTGGGTCCCCACTTTGACCTCCTCCATTCCTGGTCCCTAACAGTGTCCCTGGGGGTGGGGGTGGGGCTTTCCTGGAGTTGGATCTCACTGCATTTAAAGGGAAGGGTTCTGTCCTCTTGGAAAAGGAAGGCAGGGACTGTGCTAACCCTCAACTGGGTCCAAGCCAAGGAATCAAGGAGGCAGAGGGCCCAGAAGTGACCTTTCCAATGAGGAAGCTGGGTCCAGGACAAAGTCTGCAGGCTCTCTCAGGACAGTAAGGGAGCTGGGTAGCCACTGGGGGATAAGGGGTAGCTGGTATCACTAACTCCCTCTGTTTCAGAGACTGCTGGGGGCAGACCATGCCTCCTAGATGAGGTCTTGACTGACCGAGCTTTCTTTTCTGCTGAGCTCCTGGGACCTCTCAGGTGGCACCTGGGGCCCCACACCCATAGTTGGAGCACAGTGCTAGGGAGGATTATCTGTCTGTCTGACAACCTTTGCGGCTTCACCAGGACACACTGGGAACAGTGGTGCCAGCTGCCTGGTGGGCCATGACGCCCATTCAGGGCTCTCTTCCTCTGTCCACTGCAGCAGTGCATGCTGGGGATTCTACACGGTCCAGACGGTCACAAGTCCCCAGTGTTTACCTCCAGCTGCTGCTGTAGCTGGCCGAGCTCCCAGCGCACTCCGCTGTTTTCCTGGCTTACTTTCTCCCTGAGGGTCTTCTCAAACATCGACTCCCCCAGCGCCTGGGCCAGCTGCAAGTCAAACCTGCCCAAGGCAGAATGGATACCTCAGGGAACTATGGTAAACTGAGGCAGGGTCAGGTGCGGATAGAGTTATGGATGTGCTGAGGGTGGGGGTGGGGGTGGGGGTGGGGGAGAGATCTGCAGCATCATGGAGGGAGTTTTAGGTTTTAAAGGATTTCCATCCTTTATCAGGAAACCTGATTAAAAACATAGAGACAAAAATCAAAAGTATATTAAATGCAGAGTAATTTAAGCAATCTACATTTATAACAGAGAATATGGACATTAGAGAGGAGGAGGGAAAGAGAGGGAAGAGGCAAATGGCAGAGAGACTGACAGAGGAGAGATGGAGAGAGAGAAGAAACAGGAAGGAGAGAGACAGGAGAGAGAGAGAGATGGAGCAAGAGATAGGAGAGAGGGGAAGACAGGGAGAGAGACAGGAGAGAGAGGGCGAGAGAGAGAAGAGAGAGAGATGGAGCAAGAGGTAGGAGGGAGGGGGAGTCAGGGAGAGAGAGACAGAAGAGAGAGGGCAAGAGAGAGAAGAGAGAGAGAGATGGAGCAAGAGGTAGGAGGGAGGGGGAGACAGGGAGAGAGACAGGAGAGAGAGGGCGAGAGAGAGAAGAGAGAGAGAGATGGAGCAAGAGATAGGAGGGAGGGGGAGACAGGGAGAGAGAGAGACAGAAGAGAGAGGGCAAGAGAGAGAAGAGAGAGAGAGATGGAGCAAAAGGTAGGAGGGAGGGGGAGACAGGGAGAGAGACAGGAGAGAGAGGGCGAGAGAGAGAAGAGAGAGAGAGATGGAGCAAGAGATAGGAGAGGGGGAGACAGGGAGAGAGAGACAGGAGAGAGAGACAGGAGAGAGAGGGTGAGAGAAAAAAGAGAGAGAGAGATGGAGCAAGAGATAGGAGAGAGAGGAGAAACAGGAAGGAGAGAGACAGGAGAGAGAGGGCGAGAGAGAGAAGAGAGAGAGAGATGGGGAAGACAGGGAGAGAGACAGGAGAGAGAGAGAGATGGAGCAGGAGGTAGGAGAGGGGAGACAGGGAGAGAGAAGAGAGAGAGATGGAGCAGGAGGTAGGAGAGGGGAGACAGGGAGAGAGAGAAGCTAACCCATCCTTTGGGCATTCCTTCCACCTCCTGGGTTCACATGTAAGTGTCCCTGACCAGTGTGTAGATGCCCAAGGCTCCATTTTCTGTTTCATGACACGGGGCCAGCACCGGCTGCAGATGGCATGCCAGGCCCTCACAAGCCACCTGTTCCTCAGATGTGACCCTAGCATTGGCAGACCAGAGGTGGCCTACAGGTCATCAGAGGAAGGAAGGACCTCCTGCCCCTCCACGAAGGTGGCCACCTTTAGGCTGCCTAGCTGGCCCTTCACTCTCTGCTCCTTTGTCCTGGATTCCCGCCTAATCAGCGGTGAGCATCCCTCTAGAGAGCGTTGCCAGGCCACAGTGAGGGGTGACTGAGCCACACACAGGAAGCCCCCACTGCTCCAGCAATCCTGGATCATGGAGATGAGTGACAAGAAGGACTCCCTGTACCAGAACATCACACCAGATGTCATCCATAGCCCCAGGCTCCCAAGAAAGCCAATCAGAGCTCTCTTTAGAAAGCCCTCCTGCTGGAATAGCCCAGAAGCTTTCTGATTGGCTGTTGGTGACATCATTTCAGAGGCGCTGTCTGCTGCCCCTGAATCTAGAGGGTGGTGATGATCAGGCAGTTCCAATGTCCTGGGTCTTGGGCCCGGGTCTCTGTAGACTTTAAGACAACATGGCGAGAGGGAGAGGGGGAGTTACAGACGGATAAGGAGCAGCCGAGTGAGGTGCATGTGTGAAAGAAGGAACAGATATTCAAAGAGATGTGGCGGTCTCGCCCCGAATCCCACAGTGGCAGGAGTGAGCTTGAGCCTACTTCCCTAGCCTCATAGCCAATCTACCTGTCCATGCCCTGGGGCAGGTGAGGTAAGACAGCAGGGGCCAGAGAGGGACCAATGTTCCGGAGGAATTCTTATCTTAGCACAACACCTGATGCCAAAGAAAGGCTCCTATAGACCCTAACTTGTGGAAGACATGTTTGTGTGCACACGCACGCACACACACACACACACACACACACACACACACACACACCTGAACTCCAAACAGAGCACGAGCCTGCCCAGGCCCTGATCTCTGGAGGTGCAGGGTCAGTAGGCTGACACACGGTTTACTCCTCCGAGAGCTCCATCAGCTCTTGGAATGAAGCTTTGTGACCCACGCATGAGGTATCTATGGCAACAAGGCTCCAACACCAGAGGGAACCATTCTGGACCACTTGAATCCAGAAGCCAAGATGGAGATGGAGAATCCTAACTGTGTGGAGCCGTGGATGATGGAGGCAGCTGAGCCTGCACTGAGATGACCCTGGAGAGACACACAGGAATACCCCCAGCTTCTAGGCAATTCTATCACTAGAAGTATTCAGCCAAAATGTTCACTGGACGGAGACTTCAGCCATCCCATGGGCTCTCTGTGAACTGTTCACCCACCTGGAAGCCCCACGTGCGTTATCAGCAATCAAACATCAAAACTGGCTTCCAAGCCAGTGATGATAGTGGAGAGGACAGAGAAACAGAAAGGCAAAGCTGAGGCATGACTTCCTTTTTAGGGCTCATCATGGAAACCTCCAGGGTGAGGGAATCCACAAGCCAAGTGCCCCAAGCCACTGCCTGCCTGTCAGAGAGATGACACCCCCAGGAGGAGCAGGAATCCCGGAAGAGGACGACGGAGAAGCCTGTGACTAGGAGAAACCTGGGAGGCATCTGTGTGTTTACTGCCCAGCTTATAGCTTCAGCCTGTCAGGGCCCTTCTCCTGTGGCCTGTGCAGTCTAAGATGCCTCTAAGATACAGTAATCCCATAGCTTAGGTGCTTTTCCTTGGACAAGGTCATGTAGCAAGAGGCTGGCGTGAAGTGTGGCCATTTTCTCCGTGCAGGAGTGAGAGAGCGCACCCATGTGCCCAGGCGGGCATGGCAGAGGGAAGGGAACAAAGGACCAATGAGAAGAGCCAGCCTTCCCTTGGGGGACATGAAGATCATCTTTGGATGAAGATGCCACCCCAGGAAGCTCCAGATAAATGAAAGCAAGAGACAAACGAGGAGCTGGGTGTGGCTGCTCATGATTTAGTCCCAGCACTTTGGAGGCAGAGGCAGGCAGATCTCCGCGTCCAAGGCCAGCGTGGTCTATGGAGCAATTTCCAGGACAGCTAGGGCTAGACAGAGAAACCATGTCTCAAAAGGAACAAGAGGAAAGAGGGGGAGGGGAGTGGAAAGAAGAGTAAGGGGGAGAGGGGAAGGGAGAGACAGAGAACAAGCAGAGAATTCACAATCCACCATACCACCTATACAACGTGACCCTGCTTACAGCCTCTTGGAAATGAGGCTTCCCAGGAAAGCCAAGGCCAGCTCATCTGGGACACTTGTCAATATTTTGTCACGAGTGGCAACATTGTATTCACTCACAGCTTAGGAGCGCTACTGTGGCTGCAGGCTCTCCGGAATCCCTTTGGCCTCACCAGGAAAGAGTCCCAGACTGGGCACAGCTAAGCTGAGAGATGGAGAGCCACAGCTGATGGAGGATGTGGGCCTTGGTACCAGACCCCACTTCTCTCTCTATTGCCTCGCCATGTCAGCATCCGCACAGGGAAGCAAGGTGGTACCCAGGCACACCTTCGAAGCTGCTAATACGTTTATATGTAAAGTCCAGGTCCCAATGGAACTGGTCACAGGTCTCAATAGCGTGGGACTCCCATGGGGGTGTTCGCTTACTTGTCTCGACCCCCTCCCTCCATCACTGGGAATGGGATGCCGAGTCCACTTCACTTAGATGCACTGGGCATGCCATACAGTTCTCAGCACAAGCAAGAGACCCCACATCTATCTACTGATGGGCTTCTGTGCCCCGGGGCATTTAATGCCCAGTTCAAACTCCCACGGCTAGAAAGAGAAAACAGGCAGGCATGGATTGGTATGGTCTCCTGAGAGGCACCGACTTCTGCCCATCACACTAGATATCCCTCACTCCCCACCTCAAACCCTTTTGATGAAAAGAGAATGCTGGAGCCCAGAGAGGGTAAGTAATTTCCCGGAGGTCACAAAGCCACTGGGAACAGGGCAGGCTGGGTAACAACAGTTCCTGGTCAGAGTCTTGAGAACCTGACAGGAATTCTGCATCGGAGTGGGAATGAGGGAGTCTGCATTCTGTGCTCAAGGGTGCCTGACAGAAGTGGGGTGGCTTCGGATGATAACCCAGAGGCCTCCTCTGGTGTACCCCCTCACCGTGCGGCCCACCCTGGTGGCACATGACTCACTTCTTCTGCCTCTTCTCCAGCTCATGGTTCCTGCTCTGCTGGTTTTCCAGCAGCACCCGCGTGTCCTCCAGGTCCCAGGTGAGGTGGTGGCACTTCCTCTTCAGCTGGTGAGCTGTCTTCTTGGCCTCTTCGTAAGCGCTCTGCAGCTCCCCGAGCTGCGGAAAGAGGGGGTTCAGAGGCTCATGGGCCCCTCCATCTCCAAGGCCAGTACCATGTAAGGAAACGGATGCTTCTTTCCGAGAAAGAAGACCTCAAGGAGTTCCTGTCAGCTTCAGGGAGCTGCTTCCCCAAGCCCCACCTTGCTGGGCGGTAACACAGGGCGGGCGGTCCCATCAGCCCCTTGATGATGCTTCACCTTTGCCTCAGCCAGCCTCCTGCCCCAAACCCGGAATTCGGTTTCCCTGCCCTGCCTCAACTCAACACTTGCACCAGCGGGTGAGAGATGGATCAATCTATCATCTGGGGAGACCGCTGAGGATGAGTTGCAGAGTCACGGAGAGGGCACTCCTGGCCGGTTCCAGCAGGCACCCCGAGCCGGGCCCCACAAGGGCAGGCACCCAATGGTCCCTGGTGCGGGCAGAACTTCCAGCTCACTCGGGACTGTGAACAGACAGGAGCCAAGCCTCCTGCATCGTCCCCAACCCTCCCCCCACCTCCCTGCAGTGTCCTAGTTTAGATCTGGGGAAGAGTGGGGCTCAGCACACAGGCTTTGAAGAAGTGGCCTCATTAAAAGGCTGCTTTAAATAAGCAAAACTCCGAGTTAATGAGGCCTGTAATTCTAAATTCAGTATTTGAAGGCAAATGGGATGTTTTCTTATGTTCCGCTGCTCCAAGAAGGTTGCAGATTTTATGACTTTTTAATGTAGTGTGAACATCCCCCTTCCTTAGGGAAAGTGACCCGGCTTTGTAATTTGTTGCTGCAGACCCCAGCTGTCTCCCTCTTTGTCACCCTGCATGTGAATGCCCAGTCACAGTGCTGTGTCCATCTTGGAAGTGACTGTTAAAAGCTCCACCAGCAACACCCTAGGGGGCGGGGTGGGGCGGGGTGGGGCGGGGTGGGGCGGGGCTCACCATACTTCTCTTCCACAGTGATCTTTCCTCAGCCCCACCCGCAGGATATCACAGTGTGTTTCCCTCTCATATTGAAAATATAGTAACAGGATCAGCCAATAGAGGCCTCTGCCCTGTGGCTCTTACAGCGAATGGGAGGGACCAAGAGATAGAGACTCCTCTACATTGCAGGGTGTATCAGACTCAGGTAGAATGGCCAAGGAGTTCCCGCCTTAGACGGGGCTAGCCAGGGCTTTGGAGAGACTGGCATTTGAGGTCTTAGGCTAGGGTAAGGATAGGTAAACAGGAAAAGAGAGCTATCCTCTGGTGGTTCAGGCCAGGAAGATCACAAGCTCAAGGCCACCCTGGATAAGTCAGCAAGAGACTGTCGGGACACGGTGCTAAATAGCTTCATGGCCGAGTGCTTGTCCAGCACACACAGGACAAGGCTGTGTTCCGCCTCCAGCAATAAGAAATAAAGGGGGTGGGGGATCTTCAGGAGGTCCACACAAAGGCGGGCAGTAGAGGAAGACAACACCATCATGGCAGCCTCGCCAAAGGTGAGAGCCATCACGAGCTCCCGGCATCTCTGCAAGGAGGGACAGATGTGTGGATAGACAGACAGACCCAGGACGTGAACCTTGGGCTTGGACCCTCAAAGAGAGGCACCCCGAGGTTAGAAGGGGAATGGGACAGTGGAGCCTGGCCTGTGGTAGGGACGTCAGAAGCTATGGATGAGGGAGGAAACAATTGTCCAAGAATCTAACCCAGGCCTCTCTCTGAAGCGTATGTCTGACTGGGGACCCCTCTGTGCTGGCTTGAATGGAAATGGCCCCCACGGCCTCAGAGGGAGTGGCACTGTTAGGAGGTGTGGCCTTGCTGGAGGAAGGGTCACTGGGGTGGGCTGGGGGGTTTGGAAAGCCCAATCCAGGCCCGTCTCCCTCCCCCTGTAGATGCCGCCTGTGGATCATGATGGCGCTCTTAGATAGGGCTCCGGCATCAAGCCCCCCACCATCATGACCACAATGGACTCTGAAACCATAAGCCAGTCCTCAGTCATACGATAAGAGTTGCCTTGGTCATGGCGTCTCTTCACGGCAACAGAGCACCGACTAAGACAGTGGGACAATTCCAAGGTCGTGCTGCAGCCGACTTCACAGACTAAAACCTAAGGCCCAGGTGCGGGTGGTTTCTGCTGGAGCCAGACCTCTGACAGGGATCTAGGTTCAAGGCAGGTGGGCACCCTTCCCTGAGCACACACTCCCCGCATCTCGTAGGGACAGCATTTATTCCACAGTAAAGGACCCACCCCCCTCCTTCCCCAGGACCAGACAACAGGGTGAGCTCTCACGAGGGAGGAGGGGTGGCACCAGCTCCTGAGGCCTCGGAGTCCTGCGCCTCCACCCGCCCTCACCTTCTGCTCCACCTCTGTGCGGGCCTTCATCTCTGAATCCAGCCTCTCCTCACACTGCTGAAGACGCTTGCGCAGGAAGTCGTTCTCCATCTGAGCGCAGTCCACGCGCATCTGCCACTCATCCGCTGTGTGACAGGGTCAAAGGCTGGTGAGTGAGGTGGCAGACGTGGGCTTCCCCTCGCTCCTTAGCCCTGTGCTCACACTCACAGCCCCCGCCCCCAGCCTCAGCCTCAGGGTAAGAACTGAAGTCCAGTTAAAGAAAAGGCCGAGCTCCCTGCAGGCAGCCTGCCCTGACCACAACCTGCGTTCTAGAGTGTTGACCTCACTGCTGAAAGGCGAGGCACGTTGCATTCTGCAAGGTGCCCAGATGTTTCTCTCATAATCTGCAAGGCAGGGAGCCCTCTGGTCATTAGTGTCTCCCCGACATCATCTTGAAGTTTTTCAGACAGAGGGAAGGTACACTTTCCAGATGCCAACAGACCAGTAGAATCATGGGGCAAGAACAGCCTTGCTCCTGGCTGCAGGCTAGGTAGAAGACTGTTATCAGTACTACATACATGAATGGGTAAACATTCAATAAACTTGGCCACAAGGTGTGCTGGGAGATGTTGGGAATAGTAAATCCCTTGATTTGGTTTGCTTGTTTTTAAATCACGTGTTAGTTGAGTTGAAACTGTTTGGTTGAATTGGGGGTTACGGTGTCTTTTTGGTAACCAAACAAGAGAATACTGTTCCTTAAGTTAACAAAGCTGGGGAAATATCCATAAGAAGCCGTCAGTCCACATCATTGTGTACCTTCCCATCCATCTACATCTATCCATTACCCATCCACCTGTCCATCCATTCGCTCGTCAATCCATTCATCACTCATCCAGCCACTGACTCATCCACTTAGCTACCCATCCATCCATCCATCCGTCAGTCCACACATCCACCCATCAATCCATCATACACTGCTTCTTACCAGTGCAAGAGATAATTGCACTACTCCCAAGTCATTTCTACTCAGCTTCTAGCCTAATTTAATGGGAGGGAGAAACACAAACTAGAGAGCCAAAAACTAGTGTTTCTCCTGGAAAAACTTATGAGAATTCAGAGAAGGACTTGTGTCCACAAAGATTATCCTAGAACATGCTATGATGTTGAACATATGGTAAGTGCAAAAGAGTGTCCATTAGATAGATGGATGGATGGATGGATGGATGGATGGATGGATGGATGATAGATGACAGATGGATGATAGATGGATAGATGACAAATAGATAATAGGTGGATGGATGATGGATGGATATAGATAGATGGATGATAATGGATGGATAGATAGATGATGGATGAAGGGATAGAGGGGGATGGTAAGGTTGAAGATTAATGAGCGTATGGTTTATGAGTAGGTGTAATGGTGGATGTTAGGGCTGGTGGATAAGTGGGTGCATACACCATGGATTGATGGGTAGGTGGGTAAATGGATGGGTCAATGAGTGAGTTGATGACTGGGTCAATGAGTCAATCAGTTTGTACAACGGTGCCCTGAATTATCCATTCACCCATTTCCTGGCTTTCTGCAATCTATCTCCACATTGATGGCTAGCTATCCGAGGGTAATACCCACCACTGTAGCCCCCAGTGTCCAGCCTGGCGCTGGGTGTGTGTTATAAATGACTGTAAGTGTTTAGGCAGGCATGAAGAAAGCTATGCCTTTATTATGATGCATGGAGGCAGGCGGGAAAGCATGGCAGTGGTGGGTGAACGTGTTTTATTGCCTGTTCCGACTTTCCTGCACGTTCGAGGTCTCCTGTAAAGGGTATGTGTGACTTTCACAATGATACACAAATTATCTGTGGCTGGCTTTCCAGACTGCACCCCCCCCCAGAGCTGAGCACCTGCTTCATGTGGCATTGGACGTGCCCGTGAGCTAAATGCATCCCCACATCATCAGCCTCCTGATCACTGCAGAGGAAACACGCCTGAGACGCCTTGTCCAGGCATGTCTTGGATGGATGAAGCCTGTTCTGGGATGCATCTGGGGAGACCCCCACGTAGTCATCTCTGTAATAACAGGTCCCTTGCTCCCATGAAAGTTGGGTCCCCAGGCAGTGGCATGACCGGGGCACAGCAAAAACACATGGTGCCACCTGCCTGCCTCTGGCTGCACAGCGAATCTGAGAGTCAGTGTCCGTTTCCTCAGCGTGAAAACAGGGTTGATGTGAGAACATGTATGGTCCCCGTTCCTCGTGATTATATAGCTGATGGCTACACAGCGATCTATATGGCCCAGCACTTCCCCGGGACATCATCTGGGACCATCCACACTTGGAGGTAGGGGATCGGAGGCTCAGTGAAGGCTGTGAGTTGCACCCAGGGTTGACTGTCTCCATCCAGATGTGTGTTTAACACACAGGAATAGAAGGCTAACACGTAGACACCAACTCCTCTTGAGTGAGCGTGTGCATGTGTGCCTATGTAAGCCTGGAGGCCAAAGACCAGCCTTGAGTCAGTCACGGCTCAGACGGACACCGTCCACCTTTTTAGGGTGAAACGGGCTCTCTCGCTATCCTTGGGACTCGCGAAGGTTGGTGACCAGCTAGCCCTCGAATCTCTGATCTCTGTAACCTCAGGAGCTGGGCCCACAGCAAAGCCAGTACCATGGCACCTGGCTCTCACTGAGTTTTAGGGGTTACTCCCGAAGCTGGCATGGCAAGTGCTTTACCAAACAAGCCACCCTTCCAGGTCGTCCCTGTTTTTAACCGTGGCCCTTCACCCTATGCAGCGCCTCTCTCCTCTCGGCGAAAAGTTTTCACTGTGCGTTTGGACAGAGAGCACGGTGGGCGGCGGGAGAGCAGACTGTAAGCTGCCCAAGGGCAGAGCTGTGCCTATTGGCCTCGGCCAGATGCGGTGTCAGTGGGACCTGAGTGCTCAGCACGCACTCGTGTGCAAACGAACCGCATGGAAAGGTGTTTCGTCTGCCAGCGTCCAACCCGCCCCCGCGGGTCCCCGGCTGCTCACCTCCTCCCGTGTGCTTCTCTTCGAGGTTGGCCAGCTGGACCTTCTGCTGTGCCTCTTCCAGCTGCTTCTGTGCTTCCCCCAATGCCTCCTGCACTTGCTGGTACTTAGCCTGCAAGAAAGGCTCGGTGAAGGCTGGAAATGATAGTCTATACTCTGGGCCCTAGGTTCACGCATTGAGTAACTACTTCTCCACGTGGCACTGGGGAGGTCAGACCCAATGGAAGCCTTCGAGTCACCTGGGCCCTGGAAGGAATTACAGGTTCTCGTGAGCCCCTCACTTAAGTTCCTACAGAGGGTATTATACAAGGAGGACGCCAAGGGCCTCCCCGCCTCGAGCCTTCTGTGATCTTTCCCTCCTGCCACGATGCCAGCTGCTCTTAGGCTTTTACCAAAGGCTGAGCCAATGGTCCAGCCCAATACACGCAGCACGCAGCTCCATGAGTTAGCTTGCTTTAAGGAGAAACCCACTCTGAGATATTTTGTTGTAGTGATATTAGACTAAAGTAATAGCAATGTTGGACTAAACTGGCCCAGGCCGACCATTTCACATGTGATCATCCAAAGCCAGGGTTTGGTCACCGTTACACATTCACTCTCGAGACAAGAATGGCATTTCCTGTGCTTTTTCCCACTCAAGGGTCCTCCACGGTTGTGGATCTGTCACAGTTGTCATGCCTGCATGGCTGAGGTGGTCGCCCACAGCACCTCCCAGGCCTTTGCCTTAGGAAGACCCAACTGTCCCCAGGAGCCAGGACACAGAAGTCAGTCAGCCTGTGTACATCTCACATGGGCTGACAGGAACCATTAACTCCTAGTAACGGGGCGAACCCCTTCCAGCCACTCACCTTGAGCTCCTGAACCTCCCGGAGCGCCTGAAGCCGCTCGGCCCGCTCACTCTCCAGTGCCTGGCAGGCCACATCACCTTTGAAGCGTTCATCAGCAAGCTCCAAAGTCAAGTCTGTGATCTGAGGAGCAGAAACCAGGAGCCTGCTGAGTCTCCTTCCTGCTACACACCGCAAGCAGCACGTGGCACGCGGCACACCGCACGCACGCAGCACGCAGCATACCGCACGCAGCACACAGCACGCAGCACGCGGCACACGGTACATGGCACCCGGTACATGACACACGGCACGCACGCACGCACACACGCAGCACATAGCACACGGTACACGGCACGCACGCAGCACGCAGCACATGGTACACAGCACGCACGCAGCACATGGTACACAGCACGCACGCAGCACGCAGCACACGGTACAAGGCAGCACGCAGCACACCACATGCAGCGCATGGTACACGGCACGCACGCAGCATGCAGCACGCAGCACACAGTACACGGCACGTACACGGCACGCACGCAGCACGCAGCCCAGGGCCGTCTGAGGACAAACCACCACTGGGGAGAGGAGGGGCAATCGTGCTGCACAAACACGAGGCTAAACTCACACCCCGGGATGTAACTGCTCCTGGCGTGGGAGAACTCTCCACCAGCACACATTAGCGTCTCTGATCATCAGTTTCCTCCACTTCAAAAGGGAGGGAGAGAGCTAAGAGAACTGCTGTGGGGAATAAGTGAACGAGTGCCTGGCACATAGTAGGTGCTCAACTAAGGACAGGCGCTGCAGGGATTAAAACATGAAGCATCCTGTGGGACTGAGCATCACTGTCCCCGAGTACGGCGCAGCCACGGTGGGTGCTCCTTGGGGAGCACTCGGAGTGAGGCTTTCTGTGGGCTGCTCTGCCTTCCCAGCCAGGCTCCCATAGGTGCACCTGACTTGTAAGCTGTTGTTAGTGATTGCATAGACCTGGTAGAAGGGGACAAGGGATTAACAGGGCATGCAAGCTAGGTGTTTTTGAAGGAGTTGATAAAGGTACCCCCCCTTCTCCTGAGCTGACATCTAAGACACAGGCACACCGTCAAAGGAGCGAGAATAAAGTGGAGGCCTAGCCTTTAGGTCCACGCTGCTTTCTTCTTGTCTGTTCTGAAAGACACCAGAGCCAGAAAGCATGGGACTGTAAATTAAGGGTGTGCATGTGCTCACATGCGTGTATGTGTGTGCGCATGTGTGTGCATGTGTGTGAATGTGTGCGCTTGTGTTTGTGCACAAATGCACTGTGTTCATGCACACGTGTGTACACACACGGTCTCACACAGTCCAGGCCATCCTTTAACTCTATGTAGCTGAGGATGACCTTGAACTCCTGATCCTTTTGGGGTTATAGGCACGGTCCCTGTCTGTGCCATGCTGGGGATGCAACCTAGGGCTTCGCTGTGCACTTTTAATTATAAATAAAGTAAAAAGTCAGAGATGAGAAGGAAGCAGTACATGTTGGCTTCCAGCCAGTCTTCCAACCTTGATCATGGGAGTGGCACGCGTGCCGAGAGAGGCGGGGTCTTCTGTCCCCTGGCACTCCGACTGTAGGTGGCACGGACGCATTGCCTCGTATATGTAATGACATATGGTAACATCCGTCCATCTCCCAATACATCCCCCTCCCAACTTTGTTTCTCTCTAACCCACTAAGCCCGGTTAGTGCCGCCTACGTGTTCATGGGCCTGGGCCATCAAGAGGCATCCCGGAGGCGTCCATAAATGGTGACTCCCTTTCTCTATGTCAGTGCTCACTCATTCACGGAGACGCTTTCTCAAGGGCCCCAGGTGCTCTGAGATGCACATGTGTACCGTGGGTCTATTTTTAATGTCTTTGGAATCAGAAAACAAAACAGGGTCAAGAAAGGCATGTTCCTGGGAAGAGCCCCGCCTCCCACAGGACTCTGCAAGGCTGATTGGCTGATTCCAACCTCAGTCACTGGGGAGGCTGGGGTGGTGTGATTCCATTGGCTGCTTCCAACCTCAGTCACTGTGGAGGCTGGGGTGCTGCGATTCCAGAGTCTAATCACAGTGTGTCTTGGGCTGTCTTCAGCCCATTGGATAGGTGTTCCTTGCTCTTTATCTAACATCCCGTGGCCGTTGGATGAAGCCTTTTGCACTATATTAACGTAGCACCCCAGCTCCCTAGTCACAGGCTAAGATTGTTCCAGCGTCTGAGGCCTACGGTAGAAGTCCCTCATTTTCTATAAGCTGCAATGGACATTTCCACCAACGTACTTGAGCAGTGTTGATTTATGGTTTCTTTGTTCCGTTACCGTAACACTTCATAGAATGGTCACCACGTTGGATCGTGGAACCATGGGTAGCCTGAATCTGTTCCCAGGACATGGTCACTCATGTTTGGCTCCAGGACAAATGA
The DNA here is from genome assembly GCA_030556225.1 of Cricetiscus sungorus. Lineage (NCBI taxonomy): Eukaryota > Metazoa > Chordata > Mammalia > Rodentia > Cricetidae > Cricetiscus > Cricetiscus sungorus. The sequence continues at coordinate 35,335,909 of JANBXA010000044.1, read as the reverse complement.
CCTCTGACATGGGAGCTGGATTGTCAAGAAAACGGTTGCACTACAGAAATGGAGGCCATTGAACATTCTATGCACCCTCTTCTCCCCTCCAGCCCGTACTTGCCCTGCTATGACTCAAATGTTCAGGAGAAACGAGAGCAGGAAAGCCAGAGATGGGGAAGAACAGCGGAGCTGAGATTTGAACTCACTTCTATGTGCTGCACTAACATAATGGCTGCAGAATTAGGGCCCCCAGGGGCTCTGGGTGGGTGGCCTCTAAGAGGGGCCCTTCTGCTCTTCCTCAATCTGGTGGGTTTTAATGGTGCACCAGAGGGGCTGGAGAGATGGTTCAGCAATTAAGAGCAGAGGCTGCTCTTCCAGCGGCCACGAGTTCAATTCCCAGCAGCCACATGGCGGCTCACAACCATCTATATGCATAAAATAGATATTTTTTTAAAAGTTCACCAGAGAAGCCCTGCACACTTCAGAGTTTGTTAAAGCGTAAATTCCCCACCAGAGTCCCTAGCGCACAGCCAGGAAGCTGAGGTCAGGAATACAGGCTAGAGCCGCAGTGGCCATAGTGGGCCCTCTCCCCCTATCCCCACCCTCTCTTTGCTTTGGGAAAGTTAGATTTGCGTGTGGCCTTGCAAATGCTCCATGGGACTGTGACGGTGACCTGTGCAATCCAGGAACACCCAGGGCCACACTGCTAGCCACCTCCTACCCTGGGGATCGGCTTTGATCCTAAGCAGGGGCACCATGATGATTCGCTTAGACAATTAGTGTGAAATTTAATTTGTGCTAATCGGCTGGAGCATGGGGAGCACAAAATTAATTTAACGCATTAATTTCTAGTCTCACGGAACCCACAGTCTGGGGCCCAAAGGACAGTCAGTTCTTCCAGCTACAGGAGACTACGGGATGCTCTGATGTGATCAAATTGACACAAACCTTCCCATTCCTCCTCCCCTCCTTCCCATCTTTCTCCTTCCCCCTCCCTCCCTCACTCCCTCCCTGTCTCAAGCTCCTCTTCTTCCATCCTTCATCCCTTAAAGCATGGGCAGAGGCCCTGTCTATGCAGGGGAGGAGGAAACCCCACACTCAGATCTATGAAAACCAATTTAAAGATGGGTGATCTGGCTTGCAAACATTGTGGAGTTTTTACAGATGTCAGGAAATTGCTTTAACAGCCCTCGCAGGATCCACAGTGTGCCGGAATCAGCAGAAATGTCCTTTATGCTTAGGGACAATGGCCCCTGAGGACCAGCTGGACAGATGGGAGCAGGAATGGCTACCTGCTTTTATAGAGTCTAAGAGAAAGGAACTGGTCCGGCCTGGGGGTGCCAACTGGTTACCCTGGCAACCCAGAGGCTGAGGCAGAAGAACCATGTGTTCAAGCCCAACCTGAGTGAAACAGCAAGACACTATCTGCAAAAGAGGGTGGGGAGGCAGCTCAGTGGTGGAGTGTTCACGGAGCATGTGCCAGTCCTAGATCAATCCCCAGTCTTGAGGAAAAAGCATCCAGCACAGCGTGCAGCCCAGGACAGAAACTAAAGCCTGAACACAGCTGGGGTTGTGGCTGTCATTATCTGTGGATCCTACAGGCAGGCATTATGTGCATACCGACTGTGTGTCATTATCTGTGGATCCTACAGGCATTATGCGCACACCTACTGTGTGTCAGGCTTTATATGAGCACACACACAGGGGTAACCAGAGATGGGTAACTATTGGGGACACATGTCTTAGCCTGTCCCTGCCTTCAGCTCTGACTTTCAAAGATTCTCAAACCTGGGAAGAGCCTGGGGGAGGTGAATGGAATGGGTTTTCTCTCATACAGGGTCAGGCACAGGGGGATGTGGTCAGTGTTCTGCGGAGGGCAAGTGATTGACAGCAAGCAATTGTGTGTGTTTGCAAGTGTGTATTAATCTCTCTCTCTCTCTCTCTCTCTCTCTCTCTCTCTCTCTCTCTGTGAGTGTGCGTGTGCGTGTGTGTGCACGCGCGCACGTGTGTGTGTGTGTGTGTGTGTGTGTGCGTGCAGACACCGGTGTGGCAACAGGGACAACCTTAGGTCTCTTTGTTGTTTTCTCTCTGTTGGTTTTTGCTGTGGATGCCAGGCGACCTGACCTGAGAACGTATGGGCATCCTTGTGTCCTTGCCTGTCATCCCCCAGTGGGAGTGCTGGGATTACAGATCCTGTGTTACACATCCAGCTTTCACATAGGTTCAGGCTCTTAATTGCATGTTTCAGCACAGCCAATGGGCAGAACTCAAATGTCCCCAACACCATCAGTGTCAGCAATGTCGAGTGTGCAATCACTCTGCTCTGGCTTATGTGTATGTGCTGTGTATTGACATGCCACACCCTTCCCCATCAACAGGAACAGTTGATCTAGGACTGGCATGTGGGTGCAGCCATGATAGTCATGTGAGAAGGTAGCCCACATCCTATACGGAAGAAAAAAAGTAAATGTATGGCCTCAGACTGGGGCTGTGGGTGACAGGGGGTCTGCTTCCTCTCTGGTGAAGTGTTGAGTGAGCACCCAAAGCTCTTCTCCATGAATGTTCACCAAGGCTGGTCAGTCACCTCCATGTGTCCTGCTCTTAGGACCCCTCTGCCTGTGTCCTGCCATTACACACTCCATGGTTAGCCATGATTTAGATCTTAGAAAAAACCCAGAGCTTTAGGAAGAAAATTCCCCGCCCATGATGCATCTCCAGGAGCTCCTGACCCTCACAGCAATGTCCCACTAGGAAAAAGGGGCTGTGACCCTGTGAACAAAGGAGCCCCTCTCCTGGGGCAGCCTCTTCAGTTTCACTGCAGGTGGGCAGGCAGACCCCTCTGTAGTGACTGTCCAATACGCCAGGTCATGATTCAAGCTGCTGCCCCCCCCAAGACAAACCAGTGCGGTTCAGAGGTGAGGCAGGGCGGCACGGGTGTGTTTGCGATCAGAGGCATCTAGTCCCCAAACATTAGGACAACAGGATCACACAGAAAGCTCAGCACACGCTCTGACAAGGGCCTTGTGACCCTTGTGTGTCCTAAGGGAGGAGCTCTGGGGCCACCTGTACTCAGCATCGCTAGGTCTGGGGTCTGGCTGTGTGTGATCTAGTAGGCTCTATGGGGACCTGCCCCAGATTTCACAGTAAGACCCACTAGTCTGCAACAGGCTCACCCCAGAACTGGTCAAAGAGCTAGTGAAGACGGGGTGCCTCCTGGGTCAAACCTTCCACAAATGGGGCTGGAAGAACAGCAGTGCGTGCCTTGCTGGCTGCTCGGGCGGGACGCCCATGCAAACCAGTGGCAGCTATTTTCCAGCAGGAAGAGCAGCACCTTTCTTCAGCCTCCAAACCTGGCTGACAAGATGCACGTCTCTGGGATACGAGATGAGAGAGCGGCACTGGCAATGGGCACGAGATGCGGCTATCACAGTGCCAGAAGGTGCTACTCGGGGCACTGGGGTTGAAGGGGAAGTTGCCAACCAGCGTTGAAATCTGCAAGCTACAATGTTGACCTGCCAGGCAAGATGTGCCCACAGGAGCCACAGTGGCAGGAAAGTCATGGGTGACCAGTGGCTTTCTGATTATATCTGAGGTCTGCTCCCCAGGAATATGCCCGATACTGTAAATGCTGGAGGAAGCCCACGGCTGGCGAGGACCAGAGAGAAGGGTCAGGAGAGGAAGGGACAACGCCCTTCATCCTCTGAGGCTTCCTGGATCATGCACTACCATGACTTCATGGTCAACTACGCTATAGAACTAAGAGCCTCCTCTGCTCTTCAGTCCAGCATGGGGCACTACGAAAATGCTTCCACTGGGCCAGCCAGATGGCTCAGCAGGTCTGAGCTCAAACCCTAGAACCCATGTGATGGAAGAAGGGAGGTACCTCTCCTTGTCTCATCACATATGTGGGGGCTGGCATCTAACACAGAAGCCCACAGTGGCATGGCGAGCTGCAGAGCACTGGCCACTTATCTCTGTGACGCCAGCTTATTCGCCCACGGCAACACCGATGTGCATGCCAGAGATGTGGAGGCAGCGACACGTCCTTGCCAACCCTCCCCTGCAGCCTTTCTCCATTCTGCCTGTCTGAACCCTGAAGTGGCTCTTAGCAAGGCATCGATTTGCATTCCATGATTGCTACTTAGCTTGGGCCTCTTCTCATGAGTCTATTTGCGCTCTTGAGAATACAGATCTTTGAAATAAGACTATCCCTGATGGCAGATCATCATGGAAGATGGGGGAGAAAGAATGTAGGAGCCGTGTGTGTGTGTGTGTGTGTGTGTGTGTGTGTGTGTGTGTTTACACATGCATATATACATGTCTGCAGTGTACATGTGTGTGCATCTGTATATGCATACATGCACACATGCATGTGTATGTGTGTTGTGCACATGTGCACACATGCGTGCATCTGTGTGTGTGTGTGCATGCACATGTGTGTGCATGTGCTTGTGCTATAAAATGCTGCCCTCTGGTAGTACCCATGAGCTCACAGCAGCTGTGTACAGATGGATCCAATCAATGTTCCAGAAGGGAGGGGTAGGGACTCATGCATACTCCAGCCAAGGCACTATTGCCCAGAGGAAGAGTTGTTTTCTTTAGTGGTATAGCCACTGGTAAGCCACCTGTGTACCACACACACACACACACACACATATGCACACACGCACAAACACAAATGATGCTAATTAAATGTGGTAGACCACAAAAAAGAAAAAGAACATAAAAAGAAAATAAAAAGAACAAAGTAGGACCAGATTTGGTGGCAAGGAGCTCAGAGGAGGGGGAGAGGGTGAGCAGGGAGTATGATTAAAATAGTTCATATGCGTGTGTGGGATTGTGAGGGATTGCGTTTTCAGAATATGTGTGTTTAGGGGCTGGAGAGATGACTCGGCCATTAAAGGGACTTGCTGCCCTCGCAGAGGATCTGAATTTGGTCCCCAACACCCATGTCTGAAGAGTCACAGCTGCCTGTAACTCCCATTCCAGGGAATCTAGTGCCCTCTTCTGGCCTCCTTGGGCCCTGCACTCACATGCACAAACCCACACACACATTGATGATTTTAAAATAAAAGTACATTTTAAGTAAAAAAAAAAAAAAAAAAAAAAAGTTCATCATCATCCTTGGCTACACCAGCCAAGGCTGTGTGAGACCATGTCTCAGAAAAGAACAATTCCACAGAGAAAATATCTGGACAGTAGAAACATTAATAGTGGGCAGCAGGTCCCATACCCCAGGAAAGGTGACCTCACTGTAAGGCTGGGTTTCTCATTTGCATGTACTGTATGCTTCCTGTAACAGCTTTTAAACAAATCACCAATAATTTGAGGAAAGGCAAAAAGGAAGCAGCCGGCTCACTCCGGGAACCATTTGTCCATAGTTTGATGAGCGTTTAATTTCCCCCAGTGGATGGTTTGACTTCTGACAGACTGGGACAAATTCTCTGAATGTTCTGGACTCTACCCACAACATGTGACAACATGTGTGACAACTTTGACTCCATGTGTTTATCGGTGTTTATTGTGTCTTCACTTCACACTCTAATCAACAGCCCTGTCTCCCCAATGCTGCTTTCCTCATTCCGTGATTTATGCAGGGAGCTTTTGTCTTTGGGACAAAATAGCATTGGCTGGTTGTGTGGGGTCTGGAAGACGCTGGAGTGCCAGGGCCTCACTTCCCTCCTTCATAACCTTAAAATGGGTACCATAACTCCTGGTGCATCATGGTCTGCGGCACAAAGCCCCTCTGCCGTCAGCACATGCTCGGGGAGTCTGGGCGGGCGGCGACTGACCTACCTTGCCCTCCAGTAGGTCAGTTCTCTGTCTGAGCTCACTTCTCGACTTCTCTGACTTCTGCAGCTTCTGGCTCAGCAGTGTTAGCTCCTCCTGCAAGACAGGCACACATGTGGAAGCTGCCTGGGATGGGCCTGAGGGTCCACTCCCATTAGGAGAAGTCTCGGGGTAAGACTTCAGGGACAGGCAGCTCGTAGCAAGCTGTTCAAGGGCTACAAGGATGCCCACGCAGTCTGTGTTTGCTGGAACTATTTGAAGCCCTCATGTCATGTTAGTCGGATTTCTCACTCCGCATACACATCACAGCATCAAGACTACACCCCACCCCAGAAATTCACCTAACTATTATTTTTCATTTAAAAAACAGTGGCTGGCAATGGCATGGTTATCAGTGAGCATACCTGCGCTGTCACCCAAATGCTGTCACTTGTCCTTCACAATTTCCAAGTATCAACATCTTTGCTCTCCGGAGTCCTGGGCCACACACCTAGTCTAGGGGCTGAGCACACAACTCCAGATGGGGACAATGCTCAACCTCAGACTGCGTGTGTGGGGCTGGGCAGAGGCATTGAGTACTTCCTCTTCTCAAGGGTCACTCTTCCCCGGGGGCAGCTCTCCAAGCTTGTGATGCCATTGTTGGAAGGAGCAACAGGTGACAATGGCATATAGGCTGTGAGCATTGGGGAATAGTATACTGCACTGAAGAAGGATGAGGACAGACTCACTGACATGCCCCTGGGGATATTCAGGACAGACTGGCAAGAGCATAGCACATGCTTCCCAGGGTATGCCTCACCCGAAGTGCGTGGGATCAAAGTGCCCGATTTCAGGCTCTTTCCAATCTGCGTGACGTTTGCGTGAACTTTGCCAATAATTACCTTTAGGTGAAGGGTGCATGGCCTACCTCATATTTACTGTTTGTACAAGAATAAAAGAGCCTTGTGCATAACTTGGTCATGTTTGTAAGAAAATAAACATCAGAGAGCACATACCGGAAGCTGTCCAAAACAGGTGTGCACATGAGGAGTGTGCATGTGTGTGTGCATGGTGTGAGCGTGTATGCATGTGTGTGTATGTATGTGCATGTGTGTGAGTATGTATGTGTGTGTGCATGTGTGTATGAATGTGCATGTGTGCATATGTGTGTGTGATGTGTGTGTGTGTGAGTGTGTGTGTGCATGCATATATGCCTGTGTGTATGTGTGTATGTTTATATGTATGTGTGTGTATGTGTGTGAGTGTGTGTGTGAGTGTGTGTGTGAGTGTGTGTGTATGTAAGAGTGTGCATGTAGTGTATGTATGTGTGAGTGTGTATGTGCACACATGTATGCCTGTGTGTATGTGTGTGTTTATATTTATGTGTGTGTGTGTGTGTGTGTGAGTGTGTGTGTGTGTCTGTCTGTCTGTCTGTATGTATGTATGTATGTATGTATGTTGGGGATGGAAGGATGACAAGGGGTTTCTCTGAGAGATGCAAAGACCCCATGAGTGAGGTTGGAATGATCCATGTGGCCCAAGGGAGGTTGGTGCATTTGACCAGCATCCCAGAGAACAGCCATGTTTGGAGGGCACAGCCCCCATGCTTCTGAGCTACTGGTCCCTAAGGGCTGGGTACAAGCAAGAAGGTGGGTGAGTTTCACCACCCAGAGGCTCGAACCCACCTCCTTGGCTCGAAGCTGCTCCAGGCTAAGGGTGGGACTCAGCAAGGGCCGGAGAGACGCCAGAAGCCCCCACCACGGCCAGTCCTTGACCTCCAGGAACACAGCCAGGTTCTTCTGGATGCACTGTGTGGCCAGCCTCCGGATCTGCAGAAGGAGGATGTGGGTATGGGGTCCACCCCCGGGAACAAGGACAGGGGGCAAAGCAATGGAGGAAATAGGACCACAGCCTCTTGTCTATTCCAGGTCGTCTACAGCACAGGCCAGCAGGCCGGTGGCCCCACAACACGGTGAGCTCTTCCACAGACACCTCACCTCCTCTGGGGCATCCTTCGGGTGGAGGGGGCTGCCATGGGGGATGCACAGCCATACACGCTCACCCCAGACCCACAAGTTCAAAATCTGCTGGTCGAGACAGCACGGTACCTTCAGCCTCTTACATTCCTGGCGAGACAGAAAGCCTCTGCAAGCCGCTTGGAGGAAAACCATGCTTCGGGACACCAGCTTTTCACGCTGCCTCTCCAGCCTGGAAACCACACCCGCCTTGAGGAACACCTGGGGGCAGGGGTGCGGGGAGGCACAGGTGAGGCCTCTGCCTAGCCGGGGTGTCAGGGCGAGCCACTCAGAACTCATCTCTCCTCTCACGATGCAGCTGTGGCTTAATGCGATCTCAAGGATTGCACTGGTCTGCCTTCCTGCGGCTCCTCCTCTTGCCTCTAGCCGCTGGCTACCCAGCATGCTCCAGACATCAGCAGCAGGATGGATGCCACCCTAGGGCTTTTTACAAAGGCAGGATCTGGGACTGGAGACGTGCCTCTGTTGGCAGAAAGCTTGCCTAGCAAGCAGGAAGTCCTGGAATCCATCTGTATGGTACGGGACTATAATCCCAGAGCTTGGGTGAAAGCAGCAAGATGAGAAGTTCAAAGTCATCTTTGGCTAGTGGTGAGTTCAAAACCAGCCTGAGCTACATGAGACTCTGTCTCAAAACAAAAACAAGCAAGCAATGGCAAGAATACAAAGGAAGAAAAGGCCTTGCTGGACCACTGCCTGAACCCCCCTTTCCTGCCCCCGATTCTGGTGGAAGGACTTTAGTTTGACAGTCACCACAGTGCAGTCACCCCGGATGGTATTAAACTCGGGCTCTGAAGCTTGGTCCCAGGCTCTCCTGAGCCCATGCACTTGGGCTAGTCCCAAAATGTTCATTTTTTTCCCGTGATTGGCAAAGAGAGAGAAGGTGCCCAGAAACACCCAAATTCAGCACGGAAAGAGGTGCAGAGGCAGTGGGAAGGAGCATCCCCCTCCCCTGAACTGCTAGGCTCCTGCCAGAGCCCACACCTGCCAGGCTGCAGAGCATCAATAACGGGCGGTCCATGAACAGACTGGAGAGGCCGGGGACGACTCAGAAGCCCAGGGGTGCCTATCGGAAGTCAAAAGACAGCAGGTTCTGGGTTGGAGTTAAAGAGATTGATGAGGCCTGAGGCTCTGCAGGCAGGGCGTGTCCTTGACTACATACCCTACAGTTCAGTATACCCTTAGTATACCCTGGCTCACCTCCCTGCATGCCAAGCAAAGAGGTCTCGGTGATGGGCTTGACCTGGGCCTCTGCTTTTGTCAGAAGGACTCAAAGGTGTCATCTTCTCTTGTGTCACTGTGTAGCCCTGAGTTGGTGGCATTGCCAACTAATGGATGATGTTTATTGGGCGCTCAGAGCAGACTAGAACTTGGCAGGCAGGATCGTAGAGGCTTGCTATATTGATTTTCATTTTTGTTTTGTTTCCTGTTTTTCCAAACATGGTTTTTCTGTGTAGCCCTGACTGTCCTGGAACTCACTCTGCAGACCAGGCTGGCCTGGAACGCACAGAGATCAGCCTGCCTCTGCCTCCCAAGCTCTGGGATTAAAGGTGTGCGCCACCACTGCCCGTGATTTTCCCACTTTATGGAGGGAGAAACAAAGTCCTCCTCGATGCTAGGTTTTACCAGTGTGCACCACCACACCCAGCTTTTTACATGGGTTCTGGGATGGGACTCAGGGGGTAAACACTCCAGCAGCCTAGCTGCATCCTGTGTTTAATCTCCAAAGGCTCCCACTGCAGAAATCAGTCACCCAATGAATTCAACAACTGGTAGCCCAGAAATCTGAGACTCGAACCCAGGACTGGGTTCGAACATCAGAAGTTGAATTCCAAAGGGCATTTGAATCTAACTGGAGCAAAGGTCCTGGCTAGCTCTCCATGCATTCTCAGTAAAGGGCCCTGGAACCCATGGATGAGATTGCAGGCCCCCAGGAAGGTGAGAATGAGCAGCTCTGAGCTGACTGCTTCAAAGGCCAGAGAGTGCTTGCCATGGCCCAGGGCCACCAGGAGACCATCCTCACAGAAATAGACACCAGTCATTCCTGACCCTCAGATTGCTCCATAATGACTGTATTAATTTCACAAGCTGGTGAGTCCCAAAAGCTACCATCCAAAAACAATCAATAATCAAACTGATGGCTGCGTATTTTATGTACTACAATCAGTGGTGGGCACTGCCCAATCTGATATTGATTAAGTATGAGGCTTTCATTTGAAAGATGATTGGAAAGGACTGGGCACAGGGTGGGAGCAAGTCCACAGTCCTCAGCTCTGCGGAGGCCAGAGTCTTGATCTGCATCTTTCTTTCTTTCTTCCTTCCTTCCTTTTCTTTCTTTCTTTCTTTCTTTCTTTCTTTCTTTCTTTCTTTCTTTCTTTCTTCCTTCCTTCCTTCCTTCCTTCCTTCCTTCCTTTCTTTCTTCCTTTCTTCCTTCCTTTCTTCCTTTCTTCCTTCCTTTCTTTCTTTCTTCCTTCCTCCCACCCTTTCTTTCTTCCTTCCTTCCTTTCTTTTCTTTCTTTCTTTCTTTCTTTCTTTCTTTCTTTCTTTCATTTCTTCCTTCCTCCCTCTCTTTCTTTCTTTCTTTCTTTCTTTCTTTCTTTCTTTCTTTCTTTCTTTCTTTCTTTCTTTCTATTTTCCCTCCCCCTTTTGAAAACATGGTATTACTGAGCAGCCTGTCTACATGTGGAATCATTCTTGGTCAAACTGTCAGAGCCTGCAGCACACACCTTGATAAGGGGTCAGGGGCTGGGAAAACCACAAGGGGAAACCTGAATAATTCCCTTCCCAGGGGTTCAGCTGCTCCTCAGACCTGAGCAGAGGAGCATCCTGCACCCCACTTCTAAGGAATGCACCGAGGCTCACTGCTGTTTTTGACCTAAAACTGCAAAATCCAGGCTTTTCAAAAGGTCTTGTTGGGGGCAGTTCCTGTGTATGTGCTAGAGGGGTTTCAGCTCTTTCAAACCACCCAGATCTTTCAGTTCCCTGAAGATTCATTAATCTTACTATGTATTTGTGTTCACTGTGTGGGTATGTGCACACACACACACACACACACACACAGGTGCCAGTGGAAGTCAGAACAGGGCATTGGATTCCCTGAAGCTGGAGCTGCAGGCAGCTGGGGAGCCACCACATGGGTTCCGAGAACAGAGCTCAGGTCCTCTGCAAGTAAGCTCTCTATCTGGCTCTGAGGGTTTTAGCTCTTTGAGTATTAAAGTGTGACTTCCTCTGAGAAATACCTTTACCCTACTGATGGATGAACTGTGTAAGAAACGGCAGCTTGGCCCTGCTAAATGGCACTGGCAGGAGGCAGAGAGCAGGCTCCATGCTACAGATGTGGTAACTGAGACACTGGCCAATTAGGAAGCTCCGAGCCTGGGTAGGGATGGGCAGCTGCTTCTGTCTCTCTGACTGGGTTTTTCTGTGTCTTCCCCCCTGTCAGTACCAGGCTCTCGAATGGCAAGACTTTGTACCTGTTCCAAGGAACCCATACTGGTGCTGAGCCTGGCTTCTCGGAGGTCACCTTGCCTCCATCACTCCTGGCAAATAACAAGCATTATGCGATGACAATTACGTATTGTTACAGGGGGTTTAGGCTTCTGCACTGCCAGCCCCTGCTGCTGTAAAACCCACACACAATATCTTCTGTTCTCTCCCTTACTCTGCAGTGGCTGCTGGGGCTGTGGGGACCAATTTCTGTATTCGTGAAATAACTGGGTAATTATCTAGCCCAGTGGTTCTTAGACTCCAGCATGCATCAAAGTCGCCCAGAGAGCCCGTGACAACAGCCACTGGGCTCCAACCCTGCAGTCTCTGCTCCAGTGAGTCCTGGTGGAGTCTGAGGATTTGGGGTTTGTGCAAGCTCCTGGGCGATGTTCCTGTGGACAGACTAGAGGGATGAAGTCGGCGGAGCTGAGTCAAGACTGTGAACACACTGTCCACTTGCACCAATGAGCCGCGGGACCTCAGTCTGTGGGGAGGACCTTGGAACTTGGCAGCCTTCGCTCCCTGTGGGTCTCTACAAATAAATGAGTTACTCAGAGCACAGTCTGCTCATCTGGGGGAAAAGTCTAAGAACATGGCACTGCCTGGAAGTCTGTGGCTTGTAGTCAGAGCCCAGCTACTGACTGGTGGAGTCTGGCTATCAGAGACATTAGCAAAGGTCCCCGGGGGCAATCCGATCAAGCCCACAGTGGACTCCAGCTTGGGCCAGAGGCCAGAGTGAGATGCTAGTGTGCTTAGCGACCAGCGGGCAGTGGGATGGCGGGGGGCTCACTAAGGAGACACCTGGAAGAAATTTGCATGACCATGGTGTCTAAGGGAGAGCAGAGTCCTTCCCCAGAGCCTCATATGCACCTGCAGTTAGGGGTCTGACCACTCAGATCAGCCAGCTATGCTAAACAGACTGTGAGCAACCACCCCTTCCCAATCTGGGTTCTGAGTTTGTCTCTGGTGTCTGCCCACCACTGACATGGATCTTGGGTTTGAAAACCCGTGCTCACTTCCAGAGCTGGTAATGAGTATACCACAAAAACAAGACTATAAACATCTCAGCAGACGAGGAAGAGCTTTCAGCTTCAACCCCTCTGCTGTCTCCCCTCGGAGCATCCCATACCCTTCTGAGTCTCTTTCCTCCATCCACTGACTGCAGAGGACCGCCGAGAACTAGGATTGTATGGCGGCCACTCCCAAAGGAGACTGTAGGAGACCACATCTGCAGAAGCATATTTCCTTCTGATACAGGTAGACATGCAGTTAGACACAATGTAACTGAGGAAAACCAGAGGCAACTTTGTCTCCTGATGGTCAGAACACCCTTGTTGTTAAATGTCACTGACATTTAGCTGTCATGTGTCCATCCACACATGCACCTAAGGGTCTCTGTTGTGGCTTGAATGTGAAACACCCCTCATGGGATCATGTGTTCCAACATCTGGCACCTGCCAGCTAGTGGTGCTGTTTGGACAGCTGTAAAACCTTTAGGGGGTAGAGCCTTAATGAAGGAAATATATCCCTGGAGTGGGCCTTGGGTTTCATAGTCAGGCTACACTTCCTGTTCTCTCGCAGCTTCCTGACTGCCCATGCAATGTGACTATTCCTGCTCCAGCCACCACCCTTCCCCTGTCATGGTGGACCATATCCCTTAGAACTATAAACCAGGAGAAACCCTTTTTCCAACAAACTGCTTTGGTCAGGTATTATGTTAAAGCCTGACATAGAACATGGCTTGCACAGCAATGTTGACACCTTTCCCGCTTGTAGTTTTGCAGGGACTGTGAAAAGAAATACCCATAAAGGAAGATTTGGGAACAAAAGAATCCTCCTTCATGAATATATCACCTGTCTCATAAATATTTATAAGTGCTGCTTTAAAATCCAAAACCCACTGTGGGGCAGCCCATTCTGATATCTCTTCCCCCCTTCCCCCTCTCTCCCTCCCTCCCTCCCTCCCTCCCTCCCTCCCTCCCTCCCTCCCTCTCTCTCTCTCTCTCTCTCTCTCTCTCTCTCTCTCTGTTGTGCTTGCTTTCTTTGCTTGGTTAAATTAACTTCTGCACAAACAGGTACTCTCTCCTTTAAGAACAATTTCTGGCTGTAAGCATTTCCTTCTGGAGCTCAGAATGTCATTTTAAGGCCCAGACATCAGCCCTTCCAGACTTGAAGCTCCTGAGCTGGTGGCCTCTAAGAATGACATTTCTGGTGTTACTTCCACCCATGTGATATGATGTCATCTTGATTTTTCAAGACGAACAGGGACAGAATTCATTTGTCCCCTGTAGTCCAGAAAAGATAGATCTGGGGTGATAATGGGCCATTGGTGGGACAAGAATTGGGTGCTGAGCTCCTACAATGAGGAAGGGTGTCCCCACCAAGATGTTTACTCACTTGGCTGTGTCCCACGGCCACCGCTCTCTTCTCCAAATCCAACGCCTGCAAGAGTTCCTCCACTGCCTAGGGGGCGGGGGGAGGGAGGGAAGAGAGAAGTTCAAAGAGAGCATGGAGTAAAGAGACCCACACTCACTGCATGGCCGAATGAGGAGGCAGGAGCAGAGCCCAAACTCGGAGGGACCAGAGCAGGCGCGAAGCAAGCCCCGGCCCCTACCACACACCACACGCTCCATCCATCGAAACCTGCAGGAGGCCTTGGCATTTCACCCCCCACACCACACCTGCTCCACGGAAGACATCCAAGACTGGAGGTGAAAGGACGCCAAGAATAGCATATCTGTGTCTGCGACGAGTGGCCACTAACTGTGCCCATCTGCCCATCGCACAGCGGGAGCCTTGTTTGCCAGCTCCTCATCTGTCTATGGCACTAAGATACTTCATACACACGGTGAGGACTCCGTGGAGGACTCGGTGAATGTGGAGAAGGGATAGTAGAAGGGGGGTGGGGATGGGGACCCAAGTCACAGAGATCCAGACAGAGGACAAAGGAACTTCCCTGCAGAAGTTAACGTCCTCATAGGTTTTGAAGGAGGCAGAGATGAATTCCTGCCTTATCTTCCTTTTGCCAAATAGTCACAGGAGCCACAGAACACCCTGCTAGACTCCGGCCCCTCAGATTGTCCCCTGTAAATATGACCACTGCCACCCTCCAACTCTGCCTCCGCCCCCCCCATGTGTTCCCACCATAGACAGTCTGGAAGGCTATTATCAGGATGAACTACCTACCCTGAGCAACTTCAACACTTGGGAAGAATTGGGAGTGGGGGTTGGAGGACACAGCAGCTGAGTGAAATAGCCACCAGCCTTCAGGCCAGGGGCATCATGGGATACTTCCTGGGACACCCCCCAAAATTGCTTGTTGAAAAATCTAATCCCCCGACACCCTGGGAAAACCCTCCTGTCGCACCCCCTCCAACTCTGAATGGTTTCATTTATTACATTTTAGCCAAAAAGAAAAGAAAATGCTCCAAGGGAGTTGGAGGCAGCCAAGACACATAAAGCCAACACACCCAAATATAACATCTCTCACACGAGAAGAAAAGGATGGTAAAAACTGGCTGGAAGTAAGACGGATGGGGTGTGGAAAGCAGAATCCCAGCCTGAGACATTTCTCTATGTCTCTTTTAGAGGCAATGGCTAGAGTCTGCGCTTGGAGAGACAGTGTGTGGATCCAGGGCTAATACCAGCACGTTGCGGAGCTGAGGCAGGAGGAGTTTGAGCCTAAGACCAGATGGGATACCCAGAAACACCCTGACTCAAACGACTGGAACCAGGTCTGGCTTCAAGCATCCATGAGAAGGTCTCAGGCCAGTTCTTCACGACCAGCGTCAGATTCCTCTTGCAAAGATGGAGGAATGACTCTCAGCTGTTTGTGGAACCTCACATACCACGAGATACACAGATATTACACCAGGGAAGTTGGGCACCAAACCATACCGTCAGCGCCACGTTTGCACACAGCCCCGGGAGAGGTTCTAACACCCCATAACCATCATGTTCTCAGATGCAGCATAGACACCGCCTAATGGTGCGCTCAGACACTGTAGGGGTGGAGGTGTCTTCTCTAGCTCCTGATTTCCCTAAAATGCCAGCCTTGGGGAGGGGGGGGGAACCCTTCTGCTTCTAAGAGAGACCGGTGAGGGAGCTCTGCTTCAGCTGGTGGAATGCAAGTGAGTGGTGTATCTCTGATTCCCTTTGTGGCCTGTGAAATGATGATAATAACCCTGTCTAGACCTTAAAGCCCCCGGGGGGAGTCTTCACTGAGCGAATAGGAAAAAGGAATTTGTAAGTGACTTTGCATTTAATTATTTAATTGCTGTTTGTATTGTCTTCATTAATATTAATATGTGATTGAACCATATGGAAATGCTCTTTGTTTAGGCCAGATATCAATTATTTAATTTAGTTCAACACAATGCAATCATTGTCCAACAGCCTGTTATTTTAAAAATAAATAAATAAATAAATAAATAAATAAATAAATAAATAAATAAATAAATAGAGATGTGGCAGGGATCCAGGTTGCTGTGTGGAATGACTTCTTTGTCATGTCAGCTTTCTCCTCTTCCACAGAACCTGAGGCTCATACCTCAGTGTGGAATGCTGGTCTGCGGGTAAAGTATTGGCCACTTTACTCTGAAGAGAGACAATTTGGTCAGGTGTAGTAGCACACGCCTTTGATCCCAGCTCTGGGGAGGCAGAATAATGTGGATCCCTGAGCCTTCCAGCCCAGCTTGATCTACACAGAGAGTTCCAGGCAGCCAGGACTACATAGAGCGACCCTGTCTCAAAAGAAACAGCCTGCCCTTTGATCCCAGATACTGTTCCAATCAATGGCCTATACATAATTTGTATCCAAGCCTATGCAATAAATAATATATATATATACACACATATATATATATATATATTATTTTATTGCCTAGAAAGCAACTGAGGCCCGGTGCAATGGGAAGGTAATGGTCCAGGACAGGATGCCATAGGGTCCAGGAACTGACTCATGAACCTCCCTCTGATGCCGACACCCAGCCCAGAGCCTCCATTCACTGGCTCTGGTTTCAGATTGATCGTGGGGGTCATACACCAGGCTTAAGGAAGAGAACCTTAAGGAGTGACATCCAAAAGAGAGGTACCCAAGATGGTGGAGCAAGGAGCGTTTCTGCCCAACCATCTGACAATGGCTACAAATTCATAAAGGAACAAACTCAGCAGGTCCAACAAAAGGAGTCAACAAGACGCGAATCAGTGGTTCCAGGAAGCCTGCTGAAGGCTGGGTTGGAGCAGTGGGAGCTGGCAACCCTTTTGCCTGGGGCTCTTTCATCCTGGCTCCCCGAACCCCAAGCAGCTCTGACTGTGCAGTGGGGACCCCAGGTGAGTCACACCAAGAAAGCAGCAGCAGATCCTCAGCCAGAAAGGGCTCGAGTATACAGTGCAAGAAATAGCTAACCTGGGCTGGGTCAGAAGCAGCTGGGAGGTCAGCAGCAGCAGCAGCAGCAGGAGGAGGCAGGGTCAGCCACAGCTGAGATGGCCGCCCTGACAGAGGCAAGCAGCAAACCCTACAGCCAGGAACCTCACAAGTTGTAGGAAGCAAGACAGCCAGGGGACTTAAGAAGCGCCTCTATAGTTCTGACCCCCGATACAGACAAGAACAGCAGCCATGAGCACGGGTGTCGGAAGACAAAGTACACACAGGCACACAGAGCGACAGACGGCTCCCCCTATTGCACTCAGACTCATCAGTAAGAGAGAAACATGCACAGAACAGCCTCTGCAGAACCCGAAGATGGACATGGACGTGGCCCTCACTGGGGAGGAGCCAGGCCTTACAATAAAACCACGAGCTTTAAAGACACAGGTAGAAACACCAGGGGTTCACTCTAGTCAGGACAAGCCACCATGAGCTTAAGAAAAGACCTGTGCCTAAAGTCACTATGTAAGACTACAGAGAGAGAGAGAGAGAGAGAGAGAGAGAGAGAGAGAGAGAGACAGAGACAGAGACAGAGACAGAGACAGAGACAGAGAGACAGCGACAGAGACAGAGACAGAGAGGATGTGTCTTGTTGGGGAAAGGAGGGCATGGCCAATAGAATAAACCTCCTGGGGGCTCAGAATGTGAACTTTAGCGCTCAGATTTCCAAGTATTCACAGTAGATTTGTTCAAAGACCTGAAGAAAGTCCCACTTAATGAGTTTGAAAAGGCAGAACAGGCTGTGGGTGTCTGTGTGGCAGACTCCCTCCTGAGCATGTTCAGGGCCCTGGGTTTGATCCCTAACACCAAAAAAAGGAAAACTTCACAATGAGCATTAGATGTAAAGTATCATTAAAGAGATGTACAGATACAAAGGAATAAAAAGTACATACGAAAGTTCTTCATTAAAAATAAAATCAAATAGCTAAAATGGCAACTTCACCACCGGGCTTGACAGCAGACCCAGGCCGGCAGATGAGTTGGTGAGTTGGGAGTAACAGCAAAGGGAATTGCTCAGTTCGAAGAGCAGAGAAAGGTGGCAATAAAGAAAAACGAGTCACACCTAGTGACAGAGCCAAGGCCCGACGGGGGTGTCCTGTATGCTGTGAATATATGTTTCTCTTATTGCTTGATGAATAAATGCTGATTGGCCAGTAGCCAGGCAGGAAGTATAGGCGGGGCTACCAGAGGAGAATTCTGGGGAGAGGACACAGAGAGGAGATGCCAGGGAGATGCCATGCAGGTCTGGGCGTTCTCTGGTAAGCCAAGACCACATACTTAGATCAAAACAAAAACAAAAACAAACAAACAAACAAAAACAGTGTCAAAACTAAGAGAGAGCGAGCCAGTAAGAAGCCTGAGCCATCAGCCAAACAGTTTATAATTAATGTAAGAAGCCTGCCTGTGTTTACTTGGGACTAAATGGCTGTGGAACCAGGTGGAACAAAAACTTCCATCTTCAAAGTCCTGTACCTGCATGGCAGAAGCCTCAGAAGGGGAGGAGAGAAGTAGAGGAAATGGGACAAAGAGCCATGCCTCAAACTTCCCCAAATTTCACTCCCTCCAAAAAACTAAAAGCCACCTAGAGACCCCAGGAGGTTAGTGGGTTACAATGAGATAAGGAATGTGGCAGTGTGGAAAACAAGCTAAACTCATCAGGGAGTCTTGAAAATGCAAGAAGAAAGGGACCAGTCAAACAGCAACTGGCTGGTGTGATACAACCAGAGTCTCTTGGGAAGGAGGACCCTCAGTGTGGGGGTCCCTTAGGTCACAGCAGCCTGCAGCTGTCCCCTTGATTGTTTGTGGATGCAGAGGGTTCCACCCGCTATGGATAACACCATTCCCTGGGAAGGTGACATCATTCTCGGGCTGTATGAGAAAATGGGAGGAGCAAGCACACAAGAGCGAGACAGAGACAGACACAGAGACCAAGAGACAGAGAGACAGAGACATAGAGACCAAAACACAGAGAGAGAGACATAGAGATAGATGGAGATAGAGACAGAGAGACAGAGACAGACACAGACACCAAGAGACAGAGATAGAGAGAGATACAGAGACCAAGAGACAGAGAGACAGAGTCAGACATAGAAACCAAAAGACAGAGATAGAGAATCAGAGACAGAAAAAACCTAGACACAGAGAGAAAGAGACAGAGACCAAGACACAGAGAGAGACATATAGATAGAGAGAGACAGAAACACAGAGACCAAGAGACAGAGAAAAAGAGATGGAGATAGAGAAAGAGATACAGAGGACCAAGAGACAGAGACAGACATAGAGATAGATGGAGATAGAGAGAGAGACAGAGAGACAGAGACAGAGACAGAGAGACAGAGATAGACATAGAGACCCAGAGACAGAGAGAGAGAGAGCAGAGTTCTTCTGTCCCTCCATGATCTCTGCTTCAGTGTCCATCCTCATCTGCCTTGTGATGGACAATGACCCACAAGCAGAAATAAACCCTTTGCTCACCTAAGTTCACCATGTTTGTCACAACCGTGGAAAATGCCCTGCCCAGGCTAGGAAGTCACTGCTACCAGACCTTGTGTCTGTATAATAGGCTGAAAGAAACAGTGACTCGAGCCTTTAAAGACTCAAGAACAGCAGGAAGCATGAACATGAACAAACGAGGGAATAGTATAAGGCCCTTGTGGAGGGCACACCTCTAATCCCAGCACTTGGGAGGAGAGGCAGGTGGATCTCTGTGATCTGAGGCCCAGCCTGGTCTACAGAGTGAGTTCCAGGACAGTCAGGGCTACAAGGTGAGACACTATCTCAAAAAAGAAAAAATATTATAGAAACATTTTAATGAATTTAAAAGATATAAGGTTAAGTGAAAGGAAAGTGTCAAGTTGCATTAATGGGTTTATAATTTGTACATGTAACAATGGCACAGAGTCTCAGGGGGAGGCAGATCTGTGGAACAAATGCTCTTTCCTCCCACACCAGAACTAGGTTAATATTAAATCTGAAGGAAGCTGATGAATGAAGATACACTATTGTCTTTGGAACATTGCCAGGCTCCTCAGAAGGTCCACAAGAAGAGCGACCGAGCCAATACATAGTAAACCAGACAGCTACTTGTGAGGGATTCAGACCAGAGCCCCACAGAGGGGACAAAAAATGAGACAAAACAACACCCTTCAAAATGGCATCGGCACAAACAAAACTGGACTTAAGCTGAAGCCATTGCCACAAACAGCTAGGGATGTGTCCAGCGATGAAAGGGTTAACCCTCCAGCCAGACAGGCAAATTATCTCAGCACCTAGCCAGAAAGCCCCAAGACATGAGAAGCAGAAAATGGATGGCATTAAAGAAAAGCAAGACAGCTCGACACGAGTGGCCAGGGGCGTTAACACCTGTCTCTTAATAATTGATAGATCAATTAGATATAAAAATTCTGCCCCAGAGTTTTATCAAGAGCTTCCTCCTGTGCCCAGGATGTTGGGGAAGGGTGTAGCCAGGAAGTAGAGTTTAACATGGGAGAATAACTCAGGGCTGTGCTGGACACTGCTCTGAGCTAGCCTTAGTTCAGACAGCTACCAGGTAATAGGCCCCAATCCTCAGAAAGTTTTGTGCTCACCCTGCCGTGCCTGGCACATCGACCCCACCATGGATGGAGGCACACTGCTTCATTTAACCCATAGGGTGCCGACTAAGTAGCATGCGTGCAAAGAGACACACCAACGGACATCCCGCACGTGTGATGGGATGGGTTCATGCGTTGGAGAAATACAGTGATTAGAAGAGCTATCCAGAGGCCAGACGCTGGCAGATAACAGAGAAAGCTGGTGAAATTAATCTCCAGAGACCTAAGCTCTGGGGGCCGAGGGCAGCAAGTTCAGCACCCTGAGTGTGGACAGCTCCCTCTGGGGTCTGTGGGGCAAAGTAACTGGATTCAGGTAGAGCAAGAGAATCAAGCTCGTGCTGCCAGGGACATGAGCCACTCCCAACACCACCTCTCCCTTGGCCATGATGGTCCACACATAGAGCGTCCCCCCTCTGGTTGTGTCTTCCTCACAGCAAGAAAAGTGGTACAACTATAGTCACCTCCGTATGTTTTTAACTAATGAAATTTAGATGTATGTGTCTGTGTATCCCCATGAGTGCACAGGCAGGTGCTGTGGAAGCCAACAGAAGACATTAAATCCCCCAGAGCTGGAGTTACAGGGGGGTGGTGAGCTGCCCTGTGTGGGTGCTGGGAACCGAACCTGGGTCCTCTGCAATTGCAATAAGGACTCTTTATAGGTGAGCAATCTCTCTACCCATAATAATTATTACTAATGCCCTGCATAAGAACCCAGAGTGAGAGTCTGGGTTTGCATTCCAGTGCCCTCCTGCCTGGCTCTGAAGTCCAGCTTCAGCCACCTCTGCTGAGCAACTAATTATCTGGGCAGAAGATTTTGTCTTGGGACACCTGTCTCAGGCTCTAACTCTGCCACCTTGGGGATGAGGGTGAACTCCCGAACTTTCTGCCTCCTTAGTGTTGGGATCACAGGCGTGAGCTCCAACACCAGGAAACTATTTTGTGATGCAGGTATGTGGGTACCCAGAATGAGAGAGAGCACTTCTCTGAGGAGCTGGCACAGCTTGCAAAGACACCACCAATCAGGAGCAAGGGGGACTTGCTAGGGTCCAGTTTCCACCCCGACAAGAATCCCCTCTGCTGCCGTCTAGTGTCTAATGACAACATTGACCTTTCTTCCCTGTCGGACCTGTCTCGCTGAATCCTGAGGTCTTAACCACTCTGCTTTCAGAGCCTGCCGACCGGAGCACATGATCATGTTTAATTCATAGCCCATCACATTGCCTGACAAATGAATATTTATCAGCTTTTTCATAAGAGGCAGGATGATGTTTTTTTTTTCTTTGCTACCAAAACTCTGTGCCCCAGCAAATGAAATTTGTGAACAAAAGGGAAAAAGAATGAGAAGCAAAAAAGGAAAGAAAAAATACTCCCAGCCAAGTCCATTGCACTGGTAATTTTCCATTCTCTGGTACAGAGGTGGATGCGGCTTAGCAGCAACAGAATCCTGCTGACTTGTTCAGAGTCCAAACACTGCCATGAGCTGAACGGTCACCCCCACAGGAAGTTCCCTCATGCCCCCAGCCTGCCTCATTTCCAACTGCCAGGGAGCCCCAGACTCTCCAGCACTGTGGACCCTCTGTGTGGTGATCAGCAAGTGCACCAAGGAGAAAAGACCTCACATGCCAATTAGTTTGGACCCAAACCAAGATGTGGGGCTTCCAAAATGTGCTGCCAAACAGAGAGGGCAGATTACTCTCAGAGGAGGGGGGACCACACAGAAGGACCTGTGTCTGCTGCTGGAGGCGCCCGTGTCCTGGTACAGAGGTGTCCTGGTATGGAGGACAAACCAAGGAGCCAAAGACGGTGGCTCTGTTTAACTTCTCCAACCTCATGGTTCACTGACGATGGCTGTGTGGATGGTTCCAAGTACAGCTGGGCGTGCACACACACACACACACACACACTCACACTCACACACACTCACACACACTCACACTCACACTCACACACTCACACACACTCACACTCACACTCACACTCACACACACTCATACATACTCACACAATCACACTCACACACACTCACATATTGACACTCACACACACTCACACACTCACACACACTCACACACTCACACTCACACTCACACACACTCATACACACTCACACAATCACACTCACACAATACACTCACACACTCACATATTGACACTCACACACACTTACACACTCACACACACTCACACACTCAGACATTCACACACTCACACACTCACACACTCACACTCACACACTCAGACATTCACACACTCACATTCACACACTCACACACTCACATTCACACACTCACACTCACATACTCACACACTCACACATGTGATGGCTCAGTGTGACTCTGGACAAAGTCTGTGCTATTGATAGAGGCAGTGAAGCCCCGCCCATGTACCAGGGACCTGAGTCTGCACATCGGCTACTCCACATATTTTATCTTCAGGACACACACGGAGGCTGCTGCTCCCACTCTGGAGGTGAAGAGACTGGGGTAGACTAGACAGAGTCACTTGCCTGAGTGACAGCTGAAGTCACCCACATCTGACCCTGAGACCCACATTCTTCGGTAACTCTCCTTTGGAATTTAGAAGCTGGCTTTCAGAGAACAAACCCATGAGCACCCTGACGCTTGCTTCGTCATTAGGGGCCTCATTTGCCAAAGAGGCTGAAGGTGCTTGCTTTCCAGGGCTGCCACGTGGATGTCACCAGGCTCTAAGCACCAACAAGCCCACTGTCATTCATCATGGGGCAGCTGCGTTGTGGAGAGTGGGGTGTGAGGAGTGAAGAGAGAGAGAGAGAGCACACATGCATATGTGTTTGCCTATATGTGTCTGCGTGTGTACGAGTGTGTGACTTATGTTGCCTGCGTTGTGTCTGTGTACATGTGTGCACTCACATACATACACATACTCATTCATGCTTGTGTGTGTGTGCACACATGCTTGTGTGTGTGCCCAGCCATCTGGTTAAAATTACTGAGTCCTTGCTGGGAAACTTAATATCAGTTAAGGGTGGGAACTCACGAGACATTAGGACAAGAGAACTCATTCATGGGTGTCTGTGAGCTGGGGTTGGCTAGCAAAGGGTACATCTGTGAACCACGGAGAGAGGACAGCCAGTGCAAAGGCCCTGGGGCAGCCTGTTCGTTCCATTCCCACGTGAGGTACTCCTCAAACATTCCCATGGGCCACCTCAGGGTGAGGTTGCAGCTGGTCCCCTTGGGTTTTGTGCTGTCACAGTCCTTGCTTGCGTGGCAGGAACACACTGTTTCCTCTTATTTTCTGTATGTCCTCGTGACGGTTTTAGGAGAACATTCCAGGTAGGGATGCAGTCTAGGGCTGAGGTCCTGATGCCAACCACAGGCCACTCTCGGAACCATCCTCACAGCCCCGCCCTTGGGTCCCTCATGCTCCTGCTGCCCTTGAACAGCCGAGGAGAGAGGCCTCTGCAGGCCACATGGGAGCACCTGGCCTCCTGTCCGCGCGTCAACGTCACATACCTTCCTCTCATCTAGTCCCTCGGAGGCGGAGCCAAACGTCTTCGATAGCAGAGGGTCCAGCGCCTGGAACCGATGGCGGAACTGAGCAAGCCCCATGTGGTCCGCGTAACCTGGGGGCAGAGCGGGCAGTCACAGGTGGGAAGGCACAGGCAGGCAGTGCCTCTGCTAGGTGACGCTCACTCAGTCAATACCGGCTGTGACTCACACACCCCCACCCCGGGACATCTTCGTACAGACGTCCTCCTCGACGAGACCTTCTGGAAAACTCTACAGCGTCTTCCCAGGGCTTTCTCTATGGTAGCTTTTTCTCACTAGCTCTCTAATACCAACACCGTCCCCTCCAGTGTCCCATGGGGCATGCTTCTCTGTTTACCCTATGGGACACGTTGTTAAAGCCTTTATACACTGACCAGGCAACACGCTTCTCATACAATCTAAGGGGTGAGAAAAGTACTGGAAACAGACAGGAGATGCCACACACATCACATACCACATGCATGCACACACCATACATATCATATAAACACATCACATACACACAAGATACACACACATACGCAGACACAAACACACCACACACACACACAAAGAATGCAACATCACACACACCACACACATGCACACATGTGAACTCATGAACCCACACACATATATTCACACAGACACAATCACATACGTGTACACATACACACACTCTCTATGATGCAACTGTGCCTGCTGTCAGTCAGGCTGGTCTGTTGGCTGTGGGGCCTGGCTGCCAGCTGTGAGCCCCTCTTTCCCCTGTGACATTACCCACCTCCCTCTGCCTGTGCAGTGGGGAGGGGGTGTCTCAGCCTCGTCTTTGAGGACCTCCAGCTTCTCTGTCGAACGCTCTGTGTCGAGAGCTCCGCCATTGCAGTGACCACAAGACAAACAGGCCGCACGAGACAGCAGCCGGCCAGGCCTCTGCAGAGAGTGGCTGAGCTTAAACCTTCGGAGGCTGAGTGGACTGTGGTCCCTCTGCTCATTGTCCTCCCACTTGCCAGATGGCAGCTCAATCTTCTACCTTGGGACATGATCGTTATTTTACGTCTGCTGGGGTGGGGTGCCACCACCCACTAAGAGTAGAAAGCCTCCAGGGGCCCATGTGCCTCTGCACCATTATCTCGAGCTTCATGCTGGCTTCAGTCTGACCTCAGACTATGACGGGTTTGGGAATGTCCACTCTGCCCGTGACAGGTGTGGAAGGCTAAGCCTAGCCCTCTGGAGCCAGAAGCAATTCTGGAAGTCCCTGCAGTGTGACCCTGAGGAGTCCGTCCCTACTCTGAGCTTCGGTTGCTTCATCTGTATAATGGGAGGCAGATTCAACTTTTCTCACCGTATGCACAGAGCAGGGCGCATAGTGGGTGCTCCTGTTCTGTGTCTGACATATAATGATTGTCCCTGTCCTATGGATGACGGGCGCATAGTGGGTGCTCCTGTTCTGTGTCTGACATATAAATGATTATCCCTGTCCTATGGATGACGGGCGCATAGTGGGTGCTCCTGTTCTGTGTCTGACATATAATGATTGTCCCTGTCCTATGGATGACTGGCGCATAGTGGGTGCTCCTGTTCTGTGTCTGACATATAAATGATTGTCCCTGTCCTGTGGCTGACTGGTGCATCATGGGTGCTGCCAGGACAAAGGCACCTTGTCCCTATCCGTTTCTTACCTGCCCTGTGCAGTCGCAAGGCCTCTAGGATATGAGATCCCGCGAGTTGAACCCTCAGTGCCGGGATGTCCAGAGCTGGGGTCTCGTTAGTTCCACCTTGGTCTCCACCAGGCTGTGGGGACGATGGAGTCCCCTGCCCAGGCTTGCTTTCCACTGAGGTTGGCACGAGACAGTGGATGAAGTGCAGCCGAGACCGGCTCAGCAAGCTGATGAGAGCATCCTGGAACCAAAGCAGACAGGGAATCAGAGCCAAAGTCTGGGGGGGACAGACAGACATACATTAAGCATGCCTGGACATCCTTGGGCACTCCCTATGTTCTGCACCCAAAACATCATGCTTATAATGGTTTATGTTGGGGAGAAATAAGTGGCCTGGTGGACACAGCTGGGGAAGCTGAGGAGAGGCCAGTGAGTGGGACCAGGTCACAGAGACATGGCCCCAGCAGAGCAACTACAATTGGAACCCAGGACTAAGTACTTGGGGCTAGTACCCAGGACTTAGTACTTGGGGCACCACCGTGTGGTTTTCATTCTGCAAACACATGCTTCCCATGGGCCGTGACTCCCAACTGCAGTTCTCATTTATACTCAGCCTGATCAGTGACCGATCCCATGTTCACATTTGCTGTCGGGTTAAGGTAGCATGTTCACACGGGTGCTGGATCCTGCTGCCTGCACCTCACCAGAGGGGGTGTCCCGGGGAGAAAGACAAGGTGGGGCTAGTCTGACAGCTCAGACAAAGGGGGCAATGGAGACCCCTAGGTATCCTCCAAGGCCCTCAGCTCAGCACCAAGCATCCAAGGCTCTGGCCTTGGGCCTGGGTGAGTCATTTCTCAGGGGTGGCCATGGCCATACTTTTGCAAGATTTGGAACCTCTGTGCCCCTCTCAGCAGAAGCGGAGAACCTATCCCTGGGGTTTTGCAGGGCATGGTAGAAGTAAGCAGCCTGCTGGGATGGTGGTCTGTATCATGGACATCCACGGTGACACGGGTCATAGCCCAGCTCACTCACTCACCATCTGCAGCTTGATCTGGGCACAGGAAGCCTTCCTCTTCAATGCAGCAAGGCTGCTGGCAAAGGCTCTCCGCACCACACGACCCCGGTGCAGAGCCTGCTGAGAGGTACCCTCAAGGCCGGCCACAGCACGGCACACGGGAGGCAGCTCGGCCCGGGCCTGGAAGAGGTTCTGCAGCTCCTTCCTAGTGAGGGAGAGAGAGCGGGTTGCCAGGGACACTGTGGCAAGATCACCCACGTGGAAGGAAGATGTAAGCCCCTCTATTCACAGCCTTCCTGTCTCAGAAACGCTGGCTCTTTCCTGGGCAGCTCTCTCTTCTCTGCCCATGAGAATCTCCCTCCCAGCAATCCCAGCCTTCCCATCCTGAAGGCACTGCCATGTTAATTATCCCTAGAACAGGCCAGGTATACAGCAGGCGCCAACTGTATAACTGTATGAATGAATGACTCATTGCTACAGAACAATAATGTGTTCAGGCTTGCACCTAAGAGTCTCCACCTCTCCTGAGCCTCCCCACAACTGGCCTCTACCAACACATTTTTTGAGGATGCCTGTCTTCTAAGCTGGCCTTCTTCAAGGGCAAAGGTAGCAAACCAACCTAGGAGTCCAACAGAGGTGTGTGTGGGTAAAGAAACACAGCTTGCACCACAACTGAATTCTTTGTGGCCGTGCAGAAGTATGAAGTTAGGCATTTGCAGAAAAATAGCTATAACTGGAAATAATCACATTAAAGGGCCCCAGGCAGTCTCAGACAGGCGGGATCACTGTTTTCTCTCATCTGGGGATCCAGACTAGGTAGAAACATAGGTCTTATATGTTCTGATTAGAAGCAAATCCATCTAGGAGCAGAGGACCAATGGGGGAGGAGAAAGTGAGGCAGAGAAAGAACGGACCTTCAGCACCTGTACACTATGCAATGGTTGCCATCCAACCCTTCAGATAGAGCAGTCCACACAGGGGCCAGAAAAGCTGCCTCACATAATCCCGCATCATCATTTTAAATAATATATCAAAGTTCTTGTTGTTGTTTCCAAAAGGAAGAAGGCAGTTGGGCAGGCCTGCGGCTCCAGTGGAAGGGGCTAGAAGCCAGAGGCCTGGTGCCTGCCAAGTGCCACCAGCCCTATGTTGCCAGGAAGCATTTGGGGACCTTTTGTCACTACCCAAAAGCTCAGGTCCCATTCCAGCCCCCTGTCCTAAAGACAAGTGATCCAGATGGACGCACTGTGGCTCATGGGGGTGGGGGGTTGGGGTGCGGTGGGGGTGAGGGTGTGGGGAGTGGGGGATGGATTAAACGTGTGAGCAGGTGGCAAGAATCAACCGAGGTGTGCCATATGGTGCGCTGACGTCAAGGTCTAACCAGAATGCTAAGGCAGCACCCAGGAGCCACCAGCCCGGGGTGGAGACAGGCACTCCCAACCCCAGCCCTGACCTTTCGTGTGACCTTGGGTGAGTCCCCTGCTCTCTCCAGGAGACCACAGCTGCCCAGCTATTAATAGGAAAGCAACACTTCTGTAGCTCCGGGCACACAACCCTTGGAAAGCCCTTGAGGCTGTAAGTGAGCCGGGCAGACTGGATTCTGAGCCCATTGAGGCCCTGACTATGATCCTCATCCTAAGGCCCAGCAGGACTTGCCTTCCTGCTGCAACAAGTTCAAATGCTCTTCTAGCTTTGCTTGTTTGATGTTTGTTTTGTTTTGTTTGCTTGAAGCAGGGTTTCACTGTCAGACCTGGCTAGCCTGGAATTTACTGTGTGAGCTGAGCTGCTCTGGGCTCAGAGATCGACCTGCTTCTGCCTCCTGAGTGCTGGGATTAAAAGTGTGCATCACCATGCCTGGCAACACATTATAATAGGATTTACTCCCAATAGTACTATGCCTCTCATACCTTGCCCTGGCACTGAGCCTCTGGCTCACCAGGCCAGTAAGAGCTTGCCTCATGCTACCCTGACTCAACACCCCTCACCCGGCTTCAGATGCAGAGCTCAGAGCAGGAAGGAACTCTACAAGACCCCAAGGCGTGGCCAGAGAGTCTGCTGCAACCCAGGCTCCTCTTTAAGCCTCGTGCTGCTTTATATTGCGGGTGTTTTAGCAAGCACCCATGTGTGGGCACCACTCCCACATCCCGTGCTGTGGAGCGGAGGCCCAGGGTTTCCAATGAGCCAGAAAGAAACTGAGGCACGGTCTACATGTCCCCTGCCCACGGGGCAGAACCAGCCTACTGAATCTTCTGCTTGGCGTGGCTTTGACTTCATGGTGGAGGAAGTCAAGGCGAGAGAGTGACAGCTGAGCATCACAAAGGACAGAACCAAGGCTTGGCCCAGGTGTCCTGGACCCTCACTCACTAAGCCTCTTTTTTGCCGGGTCTTGGCTAGAGCTATGAACTCCCGTGACCTTCTGGGTTTTGAGGGTCCAATGGACTCTGACCGTAAGACCCTAAGAGCTTCCCTGAGTATTGTTGGGGTTCAAGCTGTATCCCAGCTCTGCCAGCAGAGTCACCTCGGTGCTCAAAAATATCAAGGGACATCGCCAGTGGGGACACATTTCCCTGGCTGTAAAATGGAGCTAAGGATGCAGCACGGGCACAGCACACAATAGGCAGCCAGCACACACTCCTTCCTGATCAGCCTGCCTCCCCAGCCCCTCCCAGTCCCTCCTTCTCCACCTGCCTCTAGGCTCTGTCCCAGTGGGTTTCCAGCCCTGAACCTCACAAAGCAAGTGTTTTTTTCTATTAGCCTGGAAGTGGAGCCTGGACTGTTTCAGGCCTCATGCAGTGCTTCTGGGACAAGTGAGCAGGGAGTGCAAGGAGCTCTAGTGTGTCCACAAGAGTTACTCCAGTCCCATCATCTCTCAGTGAAAGGTAGAAAGCCAAAATGCAGAGACACAGCTTCTTAGCTGTGTGCTGACTCCCCCGAAGGCCTGCTCTGCTCTGCTGCTGGGTCTCCTCTGCCCACGGGGACACATTGCCCCACTCCAATTGGAGTCATGGCCTTCGCTCCGGCTGCAGACGGGATGGGATTTTTAGACTGCCTTCAGTCTCACTCACTGGGTTGTTGCTGAACGGAGGCAACAGCCACAGCGGATAGTTTCCCGTGCCCTGCGCCACACCCAGCTCAGCTCACCTTCCTGACTGCTGCAGGACCTGGGGAGCCTCCAGGGCTGAGAGATTGGGCTTGGCTCTGCGAAGCCAGCCTGTGAGGTCATAGCGCACAGGGTCCCGCCCCAGCTGGTGGAACAGCTCACACTGAAGGGGTTGCTCACAGATCCGAAGCACGGGGGGACCTGGAATGAGATGGTGGCATGAGTGCTGGGGGCAGGGGGCCCGTCATGAACATGTGCACTCTGTCCCCATACCCTACCACAAAATTTAAAAACAGTCAATGCGTTTGTGGACAGCTACAGCCAGCAAACCCTGGTGCATACACTCCCCACGGTAATGAGGGCAGGAGGCTCTTCCAGATCCATTCATTCATTCATTCATTTGTTTGTTTGTTTGTTTGTTTTGTTTTGTATTCTTAAGCCCCAGACACCTATTTAGCCCAAATATCAGAGAGCATGCACGCAATCTTCCTGAGTGCCCTATATGTACCCAGCTGTCACCTGAGCTGTGATTTACATCAAGTTTTGTTTAAACCCACTCACGTTTTCACACATACATTTCCTCTTAGAAGAAACATTTGACAGTGAGCCTGGTGTACATACAAGCTCAATTTCTTTCCTACCATGCATAGAGATAAGCAGTTGTTAAGTACTTTAAAACATGCGTCCGTGTGCAATCTAAAACCATCAAACAAAGGCTCATCTGGGAGACACTGGCCCCAACCCCTTGCTCAGAAGAGACAGGATCAGAGACACAAATGGCCAGGGTTGCAGGGAGCACAGGCAGATTCGCTGGAATGAATTACTGCATGAAAGGGACCAAGTCTCAAAGCCTCTTTCAGAGACTTCCCTGGTCTGCAAAGTGGGGCTTAAATAATACATACTTCCCAAGGTGGGTAAGGGTCAAAGCATGCATGAGACATTTAGATGGCACGTGGCACGTGGCACATGGCATTGGTACTCAATGAGCAAACGGCAGTTTACAAACGTTAACCTGTGGGCGATGTCTCAGAATCACAAAGCGTCTGTCTCTCTAGCATTGGTGCTCAGTGTCATGGATGGATGGATGGATGGGTGGGTGGGTGGATGGATGGATGGATGGATGGATGGATGGATGGATGGGTGGGTGGGTGGATGGATGGATGGATGGATGGATGGATGGATGGATGGACGGATGGATTGACACTACTGAGAGATAAAGCCTTGTCTTGTGTTGTTCCAGCCCTTCATTAACTCCCCAGTAAGACTGGATCTCTAGGCAGGGTCTTTTCATCCCTTTCTGTTCAACGCCTAGGATTAGACTGTCCAGGGACACAGGTTCCCTGGGACCCCTCCAACCCTCCGTGGGCTCTGTGGTGGTTTGAATAAGAGTGGTCCCCATTAGGCTCATATATTTGAATACTTGGCCATCAGGGAGTGGAACCATTTGAAGGATTAGGAGGTATGTCCTTGTTGGAGGAGTTATGTCACTGGAGGTGGCCTTTGAGGTTTCAAACAGCACTTTCCAAGTCAAGGGCCCCTCTCTCCCTGCTGCCTGTAGATCCAGATGTAGAACTGCCAGCTCCTTCCCCAGCACCATGTCTGCCTTCATGCCACTCATGCCCCTTGCTACAACGAAAATGGACTAAACCTCTGAACTGTAAGCCAGCCCCAATTCAATGCTTTCATTTCTAGGAGTTGCTGTGGCCATGGTGTCTCTTCACAGCAATAGGACACTGGCTAAGTCTGACCTCCTAGCCCATGTGGGACACTCAGCTGAGGTCACAGCACCCACCCCAGATTTTGTTCACAAGAGCTCAGAGCTCGTTAGAAAGATCTGGAAGAGCAGGGTGGGGGAGAGCCAAAATGTCTGAATTAACGTGTCTCTCTTGGCCCATTCAGGACAAAGGACAGCCTCCTCCTGGGAACAGAGAGCTTAGGAGCATCTCACTCAATCCCAGTGGAAGAAAGATACACAGACATCAGTGCATCCCTTCCTACCCTAGCCACACTGCACAAGACACCTCCGCGTTCTGACCTGACTTCCAGTCTTTTGCTTAAGAGTCGGAATGCAGATGACAACCCATCTGAAGATTTAATTTCCTGGGATTCACATTATCGAGTTTTCACATATTCATCAACTTTGTGTCAAGAACCTGTGCTCCTAATCACAGCAAGGCTATTCTAGGGGCTGCCTCTGAGGGCGCCAGCCAGCTCTCATGCCCAAGGGGCTGCTCTGCCCTGAGATGGGTATGTCTGATGAAACAGTAATGTGCGATATCAGATGGCAGAAAAGAATAAAGGTGTGGAAGCCAGCAGGGCAGATAATGTGGGGCATTGTCTCACCCAAGGTGACGGTCAGGGAGGATGACAGATTCAAAGGAGGAGAGGAAGTCTGCCGGCTGCTCTGGGATTCAGTGGAAGGGTGACAGTTACACAGACCCTGGGGTGGGGGTACGCATGGCATGTCTGAGGAGCTGCGGAGAGGTCCGCATAGCTGTGCGCCATCCCGTTTCCATGACCACAGCCTGAGACAGGCTCCTATACTTTTAAACATAGTTTTTAACTTCATAGTTTTGGAGGCTAGAGATTCAAACAGCAAAGTGTGGAGTTTCTCTGGGATTTCTCTGGCTACATTATACTGTGGCAGGTGTGTGTGTGTGTGTGTGTGTGTGTGTGTGTGTGTGTGTGGGTGTGTGTGTGTGTGTATGCACATGCATTCTTGATTTATGAGTATTGCAATGTACAGGCAGGTACACCATGTTACTAATATACAGGCCTACATTTTATGTGGATGCGTATATACGTAAATACTGTATTTGACCCGATTTCCTGGCTGTATTTAATAGGTGTTAGCACATGTGTGTGACCTCCTGAAGTGGACCCAGGCACTGTGACTGCCTAGCAAAGATGTCAGAGCCTTTCCCAGCTGGTACAGACAGATTCCCACACCAAACAAGACTCCGGCATCCTTACCCGCTGCCTCCCTTACCATCATCCCCAGCCGCCTTCTTCTCAAAAGCTGCACGCAGACGCTCAAGTACCACGCTGTCGTTGGAGCCTTCCACCCGGACCTCTTCATCCAAGACCCAGAAGAGGCCCCTGGCATCCTCAGTGCCTCTTCCAGCTGGCAGATGGACCTGTGGGAGACTCAGTGTGTGCTGAGATTCAGGTCTGGACATTCTGCCCAGCCCTGAGGACCAAGCATGCTGGGGGCCCTGTGACCCTCTTCAGCCTCCACACTCAGTCCTGACGCCCAGCACTGTCTGCGAAGGGTCTGAACCCTCCCTGCCGCCACGATCAACTCCAGTATGACCCTGAGCAACCTACTGTACCCCCTCTGAGCCCTGTTTCCTCAAGTGTAAAATGAAGCCTGGAAAGGCCTTCCCCAGAGGGCTGCCCTGGGGCTTTAAGAAGGGTGTGTCTGCTTGCAGTTCCTCCCCAGACACACACAGGGAGTCAGAGGGTGGCACAGCCAGCCTGACATAGCACTCCCTCTTAGAAGTCTTGGTACTTTGTTATGCTGAGACCTCAGGGGATAAATTTAAAAGGATAAGCACTCAAGGAATATTCTAGAGAACATAAACTTGATTCCTCGGCAGACGTGGGATTTTAAAGCAAGCCACAGCAGCATTCCGGGAAACCTGTGGGTTTGCCCATTGGCGTATGAGAAAGGCCTGGTAAGGTGTGAGTTGGCCCAAGAAGCAATGGGCTGAGTAGCGTTGGAGCATGAGGCGTGGCAACATCAACCACCCCTGTGTGCCCTGGAACCCACCACTTGGGGCTCTCGGAGCTGAAGCACGACCTCTAGTGACCTTTCTATCTCTAAAGCCTGGAGAGGCTGAGGGACACATTCAGGGTCCCATGGCGGTGCCAGGGGCAAAGCCTAGACAACTATTGTCCTTCATCTTTGGGGTCAAGATGGACAGCTGGCCCGTCCTTACTTAGGAGAGGCCCTCAGAAGCCACAGGTCCCTCGACCTCTGCACTCCCAGCTGACCCTTCCAGACAAGTGATGGACAGGTAAGGAAGCCCACAGAGAGAACAGCTCCAGACCTTCTAACGGGTGGCTCAGCACACAGACACTCCCCAGGGCTATAGAGGAGGAGGCATCATCACAAGGGCAGTTGGGACCCTGTGCCCAGGAGGAGCCATGGCAACCACCCTCGTCAACAGGATGCAGGATGAGGATGTGCAGCCTGACACACCCTGATGAAGAGGAAGGGCCACTGACAGGGCTCCTCTGTCACAGGTCACACTCAGTGACAAGCACTCTGCTCAGGGTCTTGGTGAGGTTATGCCCACTCAGAGAAACACACTGTCCCCACTTTAGAGAAGGGGAAACTGAGGCGGGGAGAGGTGAAAAGTCAGGCTTGGGGTTGTCAGGACGGAACCCATGCCCGCAGTGCTCCATAGCCCACAAACTTTCACTCCAAAAAAAAGCAAGGAGCAGGAAACAAGAATAAGAAGCCAGGGTCACCGGACAAAGGTCTATGACAAGGGTGAGCTGGCTGGGGTACAAATCATCAGGTTCTGGGAATGAGAATGATGTCAGTGAGTCCTCTCCCACAGAAGTCTGTCTGTCTCCCAAGATGTGCCCTCCTTCCGGTCTCCGCAGCCAGCGTCAGCTGAATCCCGGATGACCAGGAGGAGCCCGCTGGAACCCTGACGTGTTTGGCTCCAATCAGGCCCACTTGAGTCTATTGTAAGACATTTCTGGTCATTTCTGTAGCACAGAGATGAGCACTGGGCCCCAGGGCATTTTTGGGTTCACTTCCCACACCAGTCAATGTCTCTAACTATCCTTGGGGAATGCTGGTTCAGAAAGCTTGGAGAATGGGCACCCCCAAGCCTGTGTGCTGCGGTTTCACATCTGAGAGCCCCAGTCCCCAGATACTCTTTTACCTGGGAGGGATTATGATCCACAACAGCCACTGTAGTCCCTGGGGATGACTCTGGGAGGTCAAAGTGCACAGGAATGCCTTCCTGAAATTCATACGATGTCTATGTTAGTTCTCTCTGAAAGCTCAGTGGGTAGAAAGAAAAAAAAAAACAAAACAAAAAAAAAAACAAAGATTCCAACACTACTAAGACATCTTTCCAAAGTTAGTTTTAAAATTGTCGTGAAAGCTATGTAACAGAAACTTCACCCCTCTGACCATGGACGTCTGAAGAAAGAGGCCTTTCAGAGGCCTCTGGACCTCATGTGTTCCTGGCTCAGGTGCTAACGGTTTATGGGAAGTCCCACAGAAGGCGCGTGGCCAGGTGGATGTGCCCGTCACTCCATTAGGAGTGGCTGCTTCTCCCCCAGAGGCGTGGGTGCTCAGCCTTGCGTCCGTCCCTACACAGCAGCAGCTCGTGAGGGTGAGGGGCCGTCTGCACCACAGCAGAGCAGAGGGAGCCAGAGCTGGAGGGAGATGCTGGGGCCACTTGGGGTCATATTCACTCCACCACCCGTGTGGCTCCAACCCCTGGGCACAGGCCGGCGGTGCCCAGTCCAGCTGACACACACCTCTTGGTGTCTCTCCAGGGTAGAAACAAAGGTCCTGTGGTAGAACAACAGCTGCAGTCGCTCCTGGGCGTAGTTGCAACACAGCTCCTCAAAGGTGGCCGCCCGGTCCTTACCCTGGTGCCGAGGGTTCTGGAACCCTGGAGCGTCAACCACCATGATGGAGGCCGTAGACAGATGGTGCGAGGAGAAAGATCTGGAGGTAGAAGAGAAAGGCTCTGAGTTCACATGGGGTCTGCTGGTTCAAGCCTTCCCCCACAATAGAGATGGAGAAACCGAAGCAGCATTCTAGGCGGACTTGGAGACCTGGCAGGTCCGGCTTCAAATCCAAGCTCGCCATTTATAGGGTGTGACACCCCGGGCAAGTTACTCAACCTCTCTGAGCCTGGGTTTCCCAAGCTGTTAAATGATACAGAAGTGAGCTGGCCCAGCCCTGCAGTAAAGGAAATGGGGTTTAAGTGTCAGCACGTCCTGTGATACAAGGGTGCAGCAACCTTCAGTAGATGTGACTTCTCCCTCAGGCCCCGAGTCTGACAAAGTCTCTCTTTCCCCATGGAACACCACAGCTGAGAAGCCACACTGTTTTACAGAGGGTTTATTAGTTTTTTTCAAGCTATCACCTCCCTGGATACTTCCAATGCACGCTCTGTCAGGGTAGACAGTCTGGGCTGCTTAAATCAAAAAATGGAATAGAAAGACTTTGAAGCATAGGCAGCCATCCCACTCTGCCACAGAGGGGCTGTGTGTCTCTGGGGAGCTTCCTGACCTCTCCGGTGCTTGGCTGTGAAATGATTACAGGTAAGAGACTGGCTCCAAAGGCTTCTGGGACACTGGGATGCTACAGCACACGTGCTGCCATGACCATGCATGCAGCTTGCCCTGTGACTGGTGCTTTCATCAGAATCCCAAGCTCTCGTCATCCCCAGCAACAGCCACCATCACATCTGGAGAGCTGGCTTTGAACCTTAGTTCTCCGTTCTCCTTGCGAAGAATCCTCTATCTATAAAACCCGGGTCAATCGGGGCAGCTGCCACAGAGACATTCTCAAAAGGAGGGTGAAGTGGCAGGGGCAGGCACCCACTAGAACCCGTAAGGGGCCTGGTGACCTTCCCTCTCATCAAAGCCTCTATTGTCGGGATGCTGGCAGGCAACGGGCAGGAGAGGCAGCCTCTCTGCCTCCCTTCATTCCCGGCTCACAGCCCTCCCTTCCTGGAAGCACAATGATCCCTCGGTTTCTAGATAAGGTGCCCGCGCCTCCCGATGGACGGTAATTACTCAGACAGCGATAAAGGGAGTTGATTCCAAGGCCCTGGCGACTGGAGATCCCGGCTGCTGGGTAGCTGGTTGCTATGCAGCAGCGGCTCATCCCTTAACAGGATTCAGAAGTCTAATTATGCTGTGCACTCTTGCAGAGAGGGGGGCCCTCCCCATGTTCCCCACGGCTCATGCTGGAGCTGCTCAGTGGGCTTCTGAGGAGGCCGGGCTCGGAGCAGTCAGGCATATTCCCTGGACTGCCACTCCACAGGCCATCCTGTCCTACTTGTCCCCTACACCCAAAAAAGAACAGTTAGGAAAATAAATGACAAAGGCAGCATGTTGGAAGACAGCAGCATAGTGTGGCATCTTACTGGCTGCCCCCCCACACACTTCTCATTCTGTTTCATTTGCACACACAGCCAGTGTGAGCAGTAAACAGCACAAGGTAGGTTGAATTGTTAGGACCATCCTTTAGCAGGCATTCCCCTATCTGTAAGGCCCATTGGTGTGTGTGCACATGTGTGTGTGCATGTGTGTGTGTGCACATGTGTGTGCATACACTATGTGTGGATGCACTGTGTGGGTGTACATGGATGTGTGTGTGGGTACATGTGCACATGAGTATGTGTGTGCACATGTGTGTGCATGTGTGTGGGTGTGTATGCACATGTGTGTGCATGTGTGTGTGCATGCACATGTGTGTGGGTGCATGTGCATGTGAGTATGTGTGTGCACATGTGTGTGTGCATGTGTGTGGGTGCATGTGCATGTGAGTATATGTGTGCATGTGTGTGTGGGTGTGCATGCATGTGGGGGGGTGTGCATGTGTGCATGCACATGTGTGTGGGTGCATTGCACGTGAGTGTGTGTGTGCACATGTGTGTGCATGTGTGTGTGGGTGTGCATGCATGTGGGGGGGTGCATGTGTGCATGCACATGTGTGTATGTGCGTGTTAGTATGTGTGTGTACACACAGGCCAGAGGTTCACGTCATGTGTCATCTCCTGTGGCTCATCCCTTTTTTGAGGCGGGGTTTCTCACTGAACACGGAGCTCAGCGCTTTGGCTTGCCGACATCTGCCTGGCTTCACCCCCTCAGTGCTAGGGTTACAGATGTGTGCCTCATGCCTGGAATTTTAGGTGGATGGCGGGCCCTGAACTGTGTCCCTCTGCTTTGAATGGGAGAGTTTCGGCTCTTGAGC
This sequence comes from Cricetiscus sungorus, assembly GCA_030556225.1. Taxonomy (NCBI): domain Eukaryota; kingdom Metazoa; phylum Chordata; class Mammalia; order Rodentia; family Cricetidae; genus Cricetiscus; species Cricetiscus sungorus. The sequence continues at coordinate 35,298,379 of JANBXA010000044.1, read as the reverse complement.
TGTGCTCCCAGGCCCTGCCTGCCCTTGGTATCGCCACCGTTAGAAACTTACTTCAATATATTGTTCAGCTCATCTAATATCCCAGCAAGCCCAGAGGAAACATCTGCTTTCAAGTTGTGGAGACCAGAGAGATAAATGGACTTGGTGATGTCACACAGCCAGGGTGATATGTAAGCCCGGCTCTGCCTTCGAAGCCCTTCCTCTGCTCAAAGTATCCCACTCCAAAATTTGCACCCATAATGCACTGCAGGAGGCCTGGACTCAACCACTGTTACCTGTTGATGAGAGAGACCACGGTCCCGAAGAGCTCTTGGTACAGGCCAGCGGCCATCCCCTCCACACACTCCACGCCGGTCATCTTGAGCCCTGGGATTGAGGAGACAGAAAAGGATCCGTATTTGGAGGCCATGACCTCTCTCAGGGCCGAGGGCATCACTACTGAACAGCGATGAGTGGGTCCTTGAACGACGGGACCCTTGATTGCTCTCTCGAGTCGAACAACCCTTCTGAATGTGACCATCTCCCGTCCTTTGACTGCGGAGTTTCACCTTAGGGTAGCTGCCCTTCAGCCCACCGCCAGCCCCCGGTCCTGGCATAAAGAATATCCTTATTCTGTGTATCTATACTTTGCGTCCATGGTCCTTATTATTTTAAACTATGTCTCCCTTCTGAGACTGGGGGTGCCCCTAAGTGAGGAACTAAGCCTGGGATTGGAGCTTTGTATCCCCAGAACCAGGCGTGGAATGAAAGCACGGGCGATGTTCGATGTGCCTGTGCCTCTGGAAGCAGATTCCAGCACTTCACTCCTAAGATTTGACTCGGGTAAAATATCCTGAGAAGTCTGGGTTCGCGGAGTCTTCCAATTGTTTGAATTGGCCAGAATCGCTTTGTTGAGATAACTCGGTCACCCAAGCAGAGTGAATAGTGAGATAATCGAACTCCATCAGCCCAGAGGCAAGAAAAAGAGTCTGCACAGGACAGTGGGAAGCAGCAGACCTCTCTGCAGGGTTTCAGGGGTGGGGTTGGGGGCGGGGAGGCTTAACAGACTTGAGACTTGACTGAACACGTGGATACAAGTGTGTCCCCGTGAACATAGCGAGGCTGACAAGCTTGTGCAGTGACGAGAGGCCAGTCGTGGCTCCTGACCTTCCACCCAGTTCCTTTCATAGAATTAGAATCAATTTCCCCTCAAGACAAACACTGCTCTTTCACATTCTACCCAGCCTGCCCACTACAGCTCCCAAGCATTTCCCATCCCTCCTTTATCTCCATCCCCACCCTGGGCTGTTGCTAGGCAACCCGCAGCCTCACAGCATCCATCTGAGGCACAGGGGTCCCTTATCTGCCTAATGTCTGTCTCTGAGACCTTTGCTGGACAGACCAACTCAGAGCTCAAGAAGCGGTGTGTCTGTGCCTGTCTGCCCGTCTGTCTTGTGTGTGCCCTGTGCACGGGCCTGTTCATGTCCATGGCACATGTATCCGTGTGTGTACATGCTGCTCCCCTATGCACATGTGTTGTGTGGGTGTGCATATGTGTACAGGGGTGTGCACACACAAGCATGCACATGTGTGTGTGTGTGTGTGTGTGTGTGTGTGTGTGTGTGTGTGTGGTGTGCTACGGATGAGAGGAAGAGGCAGTGGAATACAAACCGGGAGGGAAAAGAACCGTCCACCTTGTACAAAGGTAGACAGCTCCAGGGACCCAGAGCAGAGAGCTTTGCCCCTGGCGTTAGCTCAGACAGCCCCTCCTCCTCATCACAAGCACACACATGACAAAGCACAGCTCACTCTCCTACAGCCACAGCCTCAGGACCCCGGAGCACCGCCCTAGCGGGTTCAGCCTCTCACCTGTCCTTCACCAGCGAAATGCCCAACACGAAATTTCTCCAGGGCTCCTCAGGTCCAATCCAAGTCTGTTTGCACCCTAGCATCCACTGTGTCAGCTCATTTTGTGCACCAGATAGACCAGGCATCTGCCTGGCCTCCCTCACCCTTTCAAAGTGACGTGTGTGTGTGTGTGTGTGTGTGTGTGTGTGTGTGTGTTTGTACTGTGTCTAAGTGTGTACATGTGTGTGCTGGTGTTGTCTTTGTGTGTGAAGTCCAGAAGGTGACACTGGAGTCTCCTCCCACCACTTTGCCTCTTATCTTTTGAGCCGAGGCCAAGGCCTCTCACTGAGCCCGGAACTCACCGACTCAGGGAGCCCCAGTACCTTCTCGTCTCTGCTTCCTCTGGGCTGACACGCACCGCCATGCCTGGCTTTCAGGTGGGTCTTTGGGAATCCAAACTCAGGTTCCCAAGCTTGCATGGCAGGAACTCTGTCCTCTGAGTCAGTCCCAGCCCTGCCCTGCCCTCACCCGTGGTTTCTACAAATTCTCATCTCTCCTCCCTCAATGCTCACCTTTGCGGCTGAGGTTTCCCGAGAACAGGATAAGCCTCGTCCTTCCCTGTTAAGCCACTCCTCAGTTTCCCATCCGTCATTGCAAACTGTGTGCTGACAGACACCTGCCCTCCAGTCTCTCTCCCACATCCCTCCTGGTGACAGACAGACCAGCTCGCTCTCAACCTTCACAGGTGAGCCCGCCTCCTCCCGTGTCACATGAACCACACGGAAACATAGCCGTGTGGTCAGCCTCTGGACACTGCCTAAGTGTCCCCTCTCCAAGTACAGAGGACCCACCCAGGACTCAGCCGTCCCCCTGGTTCGTGGCCAGAGAGAGCTGTTTGACCATAAGCACCAGAAAGGGAGGAACCATTCCCCTTTCTGCCAACTCTGGCACTCCCTGGCCTGGCACGTGTGCGTGTGCGTGTGCGTGTGCGTGTGCATGTGCGCAGAGCAACTCTCCTAAGACGTGTTGATGAGCATGTGAAGGCATGGGGAAAGCACATGGTGCAGATGCCAGCCCAGCTGCTGCAAGGAGCCAGGATCCCCCGAGGACTTGGTACCTGAGCAAGCATCGTTGTCCTCCAGACCCTGGCGCTGCGACCCTGATGTCATCTGCTCAATGATCTGCCGTAGGTGGTGCTTGAAGGTGGCGGTGTTCAGGTCCTCGTAGTCACAGCCCAAGGCCTCCGCAGCGTGGCTGGCCCACTCAAACCGCATGAACTGCTTCCGGCCCACTGTGCAGAGAGGTTGAGGAAGAGGAGGGGGTGGTGAGATGCCAGCACAGGGTGGCTGCATGGCCAAGGCACCTCAGGGAGTCCTGCCACCCCCGTCTGTTTTGTTAAAAAAAAAAAAATAGCTATTAAATATAATAAAGGAGATCATCCTAAATGGAGAATAGGTAGAGTTAGGACATGTTCACTCATGCATTTATCTGTGTGCACATCCATTACCTTTTATCCCCCCGCCCTGCCCACCCAACCACGTACCCAGTTACCCAGCCACACATCCAACCAGACACCAACATGTCCAGAACGTATTTACCAAGCCCCTCTGCTGTGACAGAAAGTCACACACGGTGCATCTTACTCTCCAGTGAGGGAATTGGGCGAGAAGCAAGCAGACAGACAGACAGACAGACAGACAGACAGATAAGCGAGACGCCTTCAATGGGTACACACCCCAAGGAGAAACTACACCAGGGTCATGACGAAGAGGGGTGGAGGTTGGTTAGTGTCTACTGGGCAGAGGGATTCTGGGAAGATGTGATAATGGGCTCAGGCTGTGACCAGTGAGGAGGACAGAGGTGAGGGGGCAGTGCAAAGGTCCTGGGGCAGGAGTGAGTGTGGTGTGTCCAGGACCACCAGTCCAACTGGGCCATAACGGGCAGGAGGGCAGCCAAGTAGAGTCGTCAGAGATACACCGCAACACTGCGAGTGGTGCGAGGCCTTTAAAACACGCTCAGTAGCACACACAGTGCTCATGGGTGGGGCTAATTAAATAAGAAGTGGATGAAAAGCCACCCCACAAGATATGACGACGTTTCTAAAGCACTGTTACAGGGAGAAAAGGGGGGGTGAGATGACTCAGCAGCTGGGGGGGCTTGCCACCAAGCCTGAAAGACCTGAGTTCAATCCCCAGGACCCACAGGGTGGAATGAGAGAAAAAACTCATGCATGCCACACAAATATATAGATGTTTTAATTTTTTTTTAAATTACATGACAAACAGTCAGACGGTAATCATGACAGGGTGAGGAACTGACATTTTCTAAACCGCCTACAATAGCAGTGGACTGATTTTTGTGACCCAAATACAAATAACTGACTAATTAAAACATCACAATGTACTCCTTTCAAGCATTCGCTGCCTCCTGTCTTCTTGTAAATGTGTTTATTTCTTTGAAACACGAACTACAGACATTCCTGTGTCCCCCAAGAGACTGCTGGGGCCCAGTGGGTCAGAGAGACAGCTGAACAATTGGTCTCAGGGCAAAATTAGAACCCTGCAGGAGAGATTCCGCCTGAGAATTTAACCAGTGATACCTGGGGAAGATCGCAAACAGAGGCTGCTTGCTGGGTTTCCCGTGTGCCAGCACGCAGGGACGCTCGCCACAGGTGCCACTTCGAAGTGCCAATGAAACTGAGACTTGGGGCAGTCAGTCAAAGATGGCTGATGGTGGGGGTGATGTGGGGTGATGGTGATGGTGGTGATGGTGATAGTAACGGTGATGGTGGTGATGGTGGCGACGGTGGCGGTGACAGTGGCGGTGGCGGTGGCGGTGGCGGTGGTGATGGCGGTGGTGATGGTGGTGGTGGTGGTGGTGAGTTTTGTGTCAACAGTAAGAGCAGTGATAACAACAGTTAAACTCTATTGATCTTCTCTTATTGAACATGCCATATTTTTAGCTCATCTCATTTGGAACCTGGAGTCTGTGTGATGTCCTCATGCTCCACATGGAGAAACCTTCATATGTGTTAGCCCAACCACTCTTCATCACTATTAAATTTCACGAGCATCCTATACTATTACCATGTGTGATTCCTGCCGATTATTTCTTTGGGGCAAGGTCTCACCACCCGGCCAGGCCTGGCCTGAGCTCACTGTACATTCTGAACTCTCAGTCTCCAGCCTTCACCTCTGCTACAGATGTGCGTGGCCATTGTCACTTAAAGATGAGAAAGATGACTCAGAATCACAGACAATAGACAGCCATTGGGTGTAAGAATATGTTGCCAAAGCCCATCCTTCCAACGTCAACTTTAGGAAACTTAACACGTCCTCAGCACCCCAGATCCACATTCCCTAAGGGGGACGCAGGCTTCTGTTTCTCTTAGACAAACAGATAGTGGAAGGAAATGTTAGTTCTCTGTCTCAAGTGAAAGTCATTGTCACCTGTCACAACAGAAAGCAGAAATAAGCACAATGCAGGTGCCAGCGGGCCACTAGATTCTAATTAGATCCGTTGCCTTCCAGGCTGAAGCCTCTTTCTTTGTTAGAGGGAGCTGAGCAGGCATTAGAGAGAGGCTGGACAGCCCATTATCCCAGAGGAGGCTTCCTTCTTCCTAGACACGGGGGCTGCTTGCACTAACAGGAAGTGACTTCCCCATGGGTGCCTCTGGTCCTGGTCCCCACTGTGCATGTCAGCTCTGAGTCCCTGCTCCCATCACACCCTACAGCTCCAGGGAGCTGGTGAAACTGGGGAGGGGGCTGGGGGTGAGGTTCCTGGGAGGAGCTGAGCTTTCTGAGGCTGCATGGGTCTCTAGGGGTGTTCTGGGCTCTGTGGTCCTTCCTGACCTACGGGCACATTTCCAGGTCCTGCTGTAGCCAAAGTGGCCCGTAGGGAGCTTGGCCAGTAGTGTGAGAGCTTAACCAAAAGTTGACTCCTCTGCCTTAGCTCAGACAGGTGCAGCAACCCCAGCTCATCCCAGGAGGACTCAGAGCTGCCGCCTGAGAGGGAGAGAGGCAGAACTGGGAAGAGACAGCCTCAGAGTCTGATTCCCACCACTGCCTTCCCAAGCTGACTACTACTCAGACGCTTACACAGTTATCATGATCCGTGAACGACCATAACAGTCCCCCAAGATCCTTTGAGAAGGGCACAAGGAGTGGGTGGAGTCAGACAGGACCGCCTAGCGCACTGCCGCTGCATCTCCACCTGTAAACTCCAGGGGGCGCTCTTTTCCAGGTCCCAACAGTGCAGGGCGCCCCCTGTAGGTCTGCCGGCTGCCTCAGGAAATGCCTCAGGAGAATGCCTGCACTGGGCAACAGCATCCGTATCCCTTCTGGGGGCCTCAGTTGACTACAGCTACTTTTCTACTGAAGGGAGACCTGTGTTAGCCCAGCGTCTGCCACTGACTCCCTCCAAAGTCAGGGACGCCGTTGTGCTCCTCAAAGGGCCACCACTGAGGTTGAGGAAGGAGCTGGGGTCCCCAGGAGCAAGAGGAACAAGGACATTCCTGCAGAGATGGCCCCTTCATTAAAGCGAGGGCCTGAGTTCAGATCCCCAGCACCTATGGGGGAAAAACGAAAACAAAGCAGGGAAGGCAGCACAGCCCTACGTCCCAGCACTGGGGACGTGGGCACAGCAGCTTGATAGCCTTGGCCAGCTGGTCTAGCCCAAGTGCAATGGCCCAGATCCAATGAGAGGCATTGTTTCAAAATACATAAAAGTTGAAGAGAGATGGGTGAGAGCAGCAAAATTCACAGACAGCTATACACACAACCAGGGAAAAAGATTCCTGTATCACATCCCTGTCACAGCCTGGCTAAGTGTCACAGCTGCAGGACTTCTCAGAGCCCTTAAAGCGGCTTCTGCAGGCCTCCAGCAGGAGACGTCCTTTTCAACCCAATTTAACCTCAGAATGCCTTCACAGAGCTGGCAGCAGTTCCAAAGTCCCACCCGACACTGGTCTGGCAGATTCTGGTTCAGCTAGAAGAGGCCCCCACCATGGTTACTGCGTCTGCAGTCACGTAGCTGCAAGGCTTGAATAGAGAGGGCAAAGAGAGAGAGAGAAGGAAGTTTAAAGAGAAGATCCTGGGGCTACAGAGTCCATGACTCAAATCTACCTGCAAAGGCCAGGTTTGAGGGGGGCAGGAGAGAAGAAGGGGGAGGGGGTGGGGGAGGGAGGAGACAGCACGCACGCAAGTGCACAATGGCACAGCTATTGTCCCTGTGCATGGTGGGTTCAATCGCTATCAATTACTGTGACCTCCTGCATTTATTAATAACCAAGTTATTTCTCCTTCCGACAATAGCAGAGTTGTTCCTGATTACTCAACATTATGGGGCTTATTTATAACGCCAGAGCATCTGGCTCCCACTGCCTCACACAGAGATTTACAATTCCAAAGCCTGGGAAGACGGAGGCCACCTGCAGAGGAGAGATAAGCTCAAAGGCTGCTGCAAGAACAGGAGTGGGCTCCAGAGACAGAGTGGCTGGTTCAAATCCCACCTCCACCACCAATGTCCCAGGAAGGGAAGTCGGGTTGACTCTCAGATACTCAGTCTCGTCCTTCCCAAAATGAAGACAGCAAAGGACAGAAGAGAGCACGTGTGAAAGCTCGGCAATGTTGTGGGTCCACTGGATCTGCACCCCAGAGCCGCCCACCGTGCACCATTGAGAAAGACGTATCAGGAAGAACAGGTCCGCAGCAGGGACATTCCAGGAACGGAGCCTCTGTCCTGAAGCCCAGCCAAATGCTGCCCCCCTCACTCTTACAGGGCTGGCTTCCTGCTTCTTAGGCATCCTACCCTGACACTGCCACCCTCAGGCGACACACAGCCCCGCCAACCCATGCCACTCCCTCCTTTGGCTGCCCTGGAGGAAGCTGGCATCAACACAGGACTCTGCAGCTTGCACATCTGGACAAAGCCATCTAGAAACTTCTGCCGAGTTACACAGAGCAGGAATCAGCATCACACCTAAGGCTGGGGTGTGTGGCCAGCACTTGCACCTCACGGTGTTCTGGGAGGTGACCCTCCTATGGGCACTTCAGGTAGGGTGACTTACAGACCATCCCCAGTAGGCTTTGGTGCAGGACTTCTCAGATGCTCCATTGTGCCCTGTGCACTGAGAAGTCACAATAGGAAAGGAATAGACCTGGGGGGGGGGCGGTCTCTCAAAAACCAGCATAGCCAAGAATGCAGGAGCAGTGGCTGCCAGGGACTCTTCATGATGCTGGGGGACTGTGGGACAAGCCAGAGGCCAGAGGTCCAAAGACAGTTTCAGCATCGTTGTGATATCTCAAACAAGAGGCGTACATCCCCTTTCTGGGCCTTGGTCTTTTTATCTGTAAAATGGGTTGGCTACTTTCACACTGGGCCATTTAATAGTAAAGTTAGACACTAGATGTAAAGCCAGCTAACAGTGTCCCTGCACAGGGGACACAGCTATGGAGCAGAACACTCAGGGGGTCCTCGGGCAGAAGATGCCACACAAAGTGGCATCAAGACCAAGAGCACAGAGAGACGAACAACAGATCCATGGGTGACTTGCCTGAGACCGCTATGCTAGAAAAGGGACAAGGATCTAACTGGGCCCAGTCCAGAACCCTTGCAACTCAGCCACGTGCTCTTTGCCACAGTAGCTCACGTGGGTTACTCCACACATCCCTCTGAGACTACTCAGTCACCGCCATCATCATTATTACCATTATCATAACCATTTCCACCATCACCATCATTATCATCATCACCATCACCACCATCACCACCATCATCATCATCACCATCACCATCACCACCATCACCACCACCATCATCACCATCACCACCACCATCATCACCATCATCACCACCATCACCACCATCATCATCACCACCACCAGCACCATCACCACCATCACCATCACCATCCTCACCATCACCATCATCACCACCATCATCATCACCACCACCAGCACCACCACCACCAGCACCATCACCATCATCACCAGCACTGCTTTGTATGGGTGCAGAGCTGTTCAAGCAGCACTCAGCAGCTGGTGGCCACTAAGGGACATCAGCTTCCACTACTATTCAAAGAAACAGGATATGAAGTAGAGGGGCTTCCATGACCCGCTGAACCCCTGGGCCCCTGTGTTGCAGCCCCCACTCACCCCAAGGCCGGGAGCCCTGCCTTCCAGCCCCAGCCACTTCAGGGACTTCATTTTTCAGAAACTTCTAATTGTTTCCATCCCAGAGCAGCCATCCCTGCTTAATGAATGAATTCAATATGCTCAGAAAATGCAGACTGAATCCTTGCTTGTGGCCCAGAATAGGCCTGGTGCACAGCTGCTGAGACGGAAGCCAAGCCACCAGCTGGGGCAGGGCGGACAGGAGCAGGCTTGGCCTTGAGAAGCACATGGGAAGAGGGGACGGGGAGAGGCTGGGTCTCGGGAGCTCTGGACCCAAGGACAGACTGATGGCGTCTCCACGGTGCCTAGTCACGTGCCCGCCCACAGCTGTCCACCTACCATGCCAGGGCAGGGGGCTAGGTGGGAACTCAGATTCCAGGCTTCACGTGGATAAAGAGAAAGAAGTTCAAACCCTGCATACTGTAACTACCAGAGCATCCTCCCTGTGTCTGTTTTGTAGGTTTAGCTGTCTGTAGGACCCGGTGGGGGAGCCGGAGGCTGTTGCCTGCCTGGGACCCTTCTCCTCCTGTTCCCAGCACTTTCCAAAGGCAATTCATGTAGTCTGGGGGGAAAAGGCAGTTCCCAGCATCCGGACATCTGACACACTCTTCCAGACCCCAGGGCACCAGGCATGAGCGTGATGCAGACATGCACGCAGGAAAAACACCGGCACGCATAAAATAACCAAACGTAAAAAGAAATGTAAGGCAAAGGAGGAGTGGGGGGAGGGAAGGAGGGCAAAGGGGACTTCTGGCTTCATCTTGTGGCTGTGACAAGTACCGTGGCCAAAAGCCACTCAGGAGAGGAGGAGGCACTGCCGGGTTTGCCCCCGTGTCCTGGGGCAGCAGGATGCAGGGTATGAAGCAACTCTGCTGGGTGGTACCGAACCCTTCCGTAGTGTCTCAGTTTCTCATAGTCACTAAGCGTGGGTGGGAACCACAGCCACAAAACAGCAGAGAGAGGGGCTTCCCGGACAGAGCAGGGAAGATGCTACCTTGCGTCCATGCTAGCTCCTGTGCTCAGGGTCTCCCCAGCCTGGAGCAAATCCACCGACCTCCTCCACCCCCACATGGACTGACTTTCCTAGTGTCCAGCAAATGATGGGGTGCTGGGCCCTTGTCATTAGTGACAATGTGCAGAGAGCATCCTGGGGCCCCAAATTATAGCCCCATTCATTCAGGGTCTGGCACCTTTATGATGGTGGCAGGAGCTGGCGGTGGCCTTGTGCCTTGCTTCTGTCCCATCACCAGCCCCTCCTGGGCTTATATATGGTCTGACTGTGTCATATATTAGGCACAGGTCAATGCTAAGCAGGCCGGTGAATTTAGTGAACGGCAAATAAATTAAGCATGCTCTGGCCTGCACAGAGAAAAGAGGCCAAGCTGTAGCAGCCACAGACATGAGCATCTCTCATCCCGGCTGCATGGTGTGGCAGGATTCTATTTGCTGCGGGCCTCTCTGTAGAGCAGCAAGGGTCAGCGGGCACAGAGACACACAGCTCCACTTTCTGTGCAGAGCAGAAGGACCGCACGGAATGGAGGATGAATGGAGACAGGCCCCAGTTCCCTCTCAAGGTAGAACTTTCAATTGATGATAATCGTGTCAGTATCAAGGAAACAGGCGGGGCTATAAATAATCAGATTGAGGGCAGTCTGTCTTTCCAGTGTGCTGACACGGCCATTACTGTCCCATTTTACAAATGGCAGCGTTGAGTCCCCAAGGACAGAGAGTTAGTTGCCCCAGTCTGAAAGATTCGCCCGGTCCTGGGAACATAGCCTTCATCAACCCACTGTCATGTGTGTACGTGTTCCTGTGTGAGAGCGTGTGAGCGTGCGGAGGCCAGAGATCAGCATCGGGCATTCTCCCGTCTTGTTCACTGAGGCTGAGTCCCTCACTGAACCTGGAGACCAGTGTTAGAGCTAGACTGTCTAGCAGCCCACCGGCAGCCACTGTGCCAGCTTATGTGGGTGCCCGGCATCCAAGCTCAGGTCCTCATGCTTGCGTGGCAAAACACTTTTACCAAGGGAGCCGCCCCACAACCCCAGCTCATTTTACCGGGAGGAAACAGAGGCAGAGCTCCCTGCTACGACCTGCAGTCAGGCCACATTCGCAAATGTTCTTGAGGCGTCTCAGAGCATTGGCCTATTCCATCACAAAGCCCCCACCTGGCCACCAGACAGACCCCCACGTCTCCCCACCCAGACCAAGCTTGTTTCAAGGCTCCCAAAGCGTCCTGAGGAGGCACGGGCAGGATCCCTGATTAATGAAAATAAGCCTAATATATTTCAGAGTGATCTGTTATGACACAAGGCAGAGGCGTTTACACACGACTGTGGATTTTTAATAGCTGATTCTAGAACAGCCCATTATGAAATCTTCCAAAGCAGAAAAATACAGTAAATCACGGGGCAGGGCTTCTAGGCAGACTGACACAAACTCTCCGTAAAATAATGTATTGGGTGGGTAAGCGGGGAGGGAGGCGGTGGGAATTACTGCCATACCATGAGTTAATAAAATATTTATAGACATGAATTTCCCTCTCATCATCCTTGGCGTGTCCACTCGAGGGAGCTTCTGAAAGCACATTGGAGGGAGGGCATGCCCACCTGTCCCTAGAGGAGCGGGAACTGAGCTGACACCCTCTTCACCAGGCGGGTTGACTGCAGCCTAGCCCAGTTGGAGGCAAAGAGCATGTCTGGTTGACCCGGGGAGGTGGGACCAGCTGTGTGCTCCACTGGTCCTCTGCCTTCTCCTCCTCACCCACCTCTTCCTCCTCACCCTCACCTTCCTCATCCTCTTCCTCCTCACCCACCACCTCCTCCTCTTCCAGCTGAACCTGTCCAAGACAGCAGGGAATCTCCTCCGCCAGACAGCCCTTCCCACTGAGTGCAGTTGGAGCTGTCAATCAAGGAGTCCTAGCCTGTCAGAGTTGGTCACGTGAGAAGCTCTAGCCTCTTCCTTCTTCCTAACTCCTGGATGTGGCCCCCTCTGCCTTGACAGCCCTTGAGGCAAGATCGTCTGTGGTCACCCAAGGACCAGTGTTTCTAGAGGCTATAGAAAAGGGCGTGAGAACCCAGAAGGAAATACATATGATGGCAGACATGGGGTTAAGGGACATTGCCATGGGAATAAAGGCCAGAGCCACAGACTGGAGAGGGACGTGATCCCGTGAGCTTTCACAGGGTGTGACTGCGTGTAACCTGCTTCAGGCACCTGGCACCCAGCATTGACAGAGAGAGGGTGGACATTTGTCACAGTGCCTCAGCAGTGAGAGAGACAGGAAGCCACCAGGACAGTCCAAGCACAGATGTGTAACTGGGCAAACACCTGTTGTAAAGTGTTCCCAACAGGACAGCGACTCCAGAGCGTCAGCGGTGTGGGGGAACGGCTGGGGAGGAAAGGACAAAGACGCCAAAGCCACAGAGACAGCGGTGATGAGGCCCAACCAGCAAGCTGTCGATCACAGCCGGCGGCAGGCATGAGTGGCGGAGCCCAGCATGTGTGGTAGGGACAGCCATCACCTCATGGGCAACCTCCACCCGGAGCCTGAGGCTGCTCTGCCCAGCAGACGTCACTGGTAACTTAAAGTTACCGGGAGATGACTCCATGTGCAAAGCCCCGGCTGCACAAACACAAGGCCCTGAGTTCAGTTCCTGGCACTCATGCGCACGCGCCAGGCCAGGCATGGTGGCCTGTCACTAACCCAGAGCTGGAAAGCAAAAACAGGGAGGTCTTTGGGACCCGCCAGCCAGTCTACCCTGAACGGGCAGCTCCAGGCCAGTGAGAGACCCTGTCTGAAAATGGAATGTGGAGAGCACCTGAGGAAGCAGTCCTAAGGCTTCTGTCACACACCACACACACACACACACACACACACACACACACACACACACACACACACACCACATGCATGCACATATATGCACTCAAACATATACACACAGCACATACACATACAAGTACATGTACATACACCACATGCACAAACACACCAAACACACATACACACAGAAGCACACACACACACACACACACATACACCACATACATACACATACATGCGCACAAACATATATACACACACTACACACACACACATATATACACCACACACGCCACACACACCACACCACATGCACACACATATGCAAAGATATGCACAACCCACATACATACACAAGCACACACACCATATGTACCACATAAACATACAACACACACACACACGTATGTTCTCACACACTTGCATATGATTCTAAATTCAATTCCTTAGCCATGGGATACATTTCCAGAGCTCTTTGGCCCTGGTGACCACTGTGACAGAGAGCGGAGAAGACAGGGTCACCATCAGTGTGACAGGTTCTTAGGGACAGCACTAGCTGGAAAGTCAGTGGCTGGGGAACCCTGAGACAGGAGTGGTGACAAGTAGAGTCTACCTCCACCCTTCTGAGAGAAAGGCCACATCAGACGACAGGAGGGACGGACCATACCTTTGCACGCCCCTGCTGCACCCAGGTGGTAGATGGCTGCCAGCACACGCCAAATGGCTTGCTGCTCACCCTCAGAGATGCCCAGCAGCTCCATGGCAGCCCGGAGCTCGGAAAACGCAGCCGCGGCCTTCTGCTTATCTTCAGGCTAAGGGAAGAGGAGAAAACGGCTGTCACCGTGGAGAGACTGGAATTCACAGCCCAGAGCTGAGGTCAATCTGCGGGGCACGCAGTCGGTTTATGAGTGCGGTAAATTACCCACAGTCAAGCCGGGCTGAGTTTGGCAGCCACAGTCAGACTTCTGGAAAGGTTGTAAAAGTCATTTGTGTCCGGTTCGGGGCTCGGGGTGGGTTTTATTCATTCTGGAAGGATTTATCGAGACTCCCAATTTGCAGTGGGCTCTGGTCTGGATGCCAAGACAATGGAGCCTGAGCTCAACCCCAACCCCGGAGCCTCTCAAGGCAGAAGAGAACGGGACACGAGAAAGCAATGGGGCGTGAGAAACGGGCTGCATGGCGGGTCCCAGGCCGGAGCAGGGGCACAGGAGATCACAGAGAGGAGCAGAAACTGGGGAACTGGCCGAGTGGACGGAATAGAGGCCCCTTCCCCCCCCACAACATGAGGAAGGGGGTGACGGCAGGTGGCTGACGCAAAGAAGGAAGGCAGACAAGGCCTGAGATGGTCCACGGTCTGCCACGAAAACCACGGACACCATTGTGAGGAGCGAAAGTTTGCATCTGAGCTGATCAAGTCCTGAGATCTGACCCCACTTCCATTTCTGGACCCACAGCAGACATCACTAATCAATCAAGACCCCACAGCAAGCCAGTGGACCCAGATTCATTTCAGGACGCCACCTTTTGCCACCAAACCCCAAGACCTACCTCGGGAGCTGGAATGGTGTTGGTTCGCGCCCCCGTGGGATGAAGGGAAGTGGCCAGAGAATTTAAAGCAGGAAGGAATGGCCCAATGAGGTGTTATGGGTTATTGAGCTTCAGCGTCATTTTTTTTGTCAGATTTATGGTTTTAATTATATTTGACTGAATATTAAAATTAATCTGAAAGTAGTCCCGTGTGAGAGCCATCTGGCCAAGGACACACACGGCCCAGAGGCCTGAAAGGTGAAGAGGAAGTGAGTCGCGAACAGGAATCCTTTTGCCAGTAACCTGCCACAGCTCATAATGAGAGACCTTCTGTACCCGATCCAAGTAAAGAATCTGGCTGACACAGGGCAGGGCAGCCTGTTAGACCTGACAGGTCCTGGATTTTTGTAGCATCCCATGCCCAGAGAGGGCATGACAGACACCAAAGGTCACACAGCAAATTAAGTGCAGACAAGACCAGAGGCTTCCTTCCCTGAGTCCTTGCCCCTTCCTTTCTCCTGCAGCCACGGCAGATAAGTAAGAGGCATGCGAGGGTCCTCGGCCAGTTGCGATGGCACCAAAGCAGGCAGTGTCCTTGGACTGCTTCAGCTGTCACACTTCTGGGCCACCACAGAACCACAAAGTCCCTAGCAACCAGGGGCTCAGCCTGGCGACCGCAGCTGCTCCTCCACAGCAGACGGGGAAGGGAGGGTCCTCCCTCCCAACAAGCGCCCGGTTATTCATGAGATTCCAAAGAGGCGGGGAAAGGGCGCACAGAGGACAAGATTCGAGATTACCACGGCCCCCCGATGCCAGCAAGGAGCACTTGATTTTGAATATCGGGAAGAACCCGTCACCCAGCGCTTAGCCGCCGTGAGAGGGTGGGGAGGGTCCCAGGACGCCTCACTGCTCTCTCCTCTGCACCCCGCGTCCCTTTGGGAGCAGAGAACATGAGTTATCCAGGAGATGTACTCCTGCCAAACGTGATGAGGCCCCGGACGAGGGATGGCTGGAGAGCCCACTGGTTTTGTCTGGTTTCTCAAAGTAACAGCGCAATGCCCTGACCCATCTGCTTTTGGATACAAACGGTGAAAACAGAAATAAATCAGATGAATGGATACATCCAGGGTACCGGGAGAGAGGCTAAGCAGGAAGTGGTGGATTGGGGCTCAGGACAGGAGTACTACACAGCAAGGAAAAAGAACGCGCCAATGATATACTCACTCGTGTGTGTGTGTGTGTGTGTGTGTGTGTGTGTGTGTGTGTGTGTGTGCATGTCTATAGCGTGTGTGGCATGTCTATGGTGTGTATGTCTGAAGTGTGCGTCATCTGTAGCGTGTGTGGCCTGTGTGCCGTGTCATGTGCTCAGCAGCTCGCTTAGGGCAGAAGTCACAGGAGCCACTTCCTTCTCTGGCTGCCTTACCCCCAGGGCTGCCGATGGTACTGGCTCACTTGCTCTCCTGCATACAAACTCGGGGATGGGGGAAACTGAGGCACAGATGAGGGCAACAACTCTAATAAAATAGAACCACAGCCCAGAACGGCGGCCAACTGAAAACCCTAACGTACTCCTCTCTGGCTTTTCCACTGACCATAGCTGACCTTGGGAGAGGGGACACGGACCCTGGACCATGGGGGGCGGGGGGTGGGGGCTGCCGTCCACCCACAGGATCATCGCCACAGCAGACGAGACACTGCCTCACCCGACTGGTTTCCCTTCCGTGTCACACGTACATCTGTGACTTTTATCTAGCTATGTAACCCAAGGACCACAAGTGCAGGGACCACACACAGCTGGGCCACGGTGTCCCCGTGGTTCGTAGACTTGGGGACACTTGCGTCAGCACCCAGCGGCACTGTTGGGTCGCATGAGCCGTCGTCTCCTCGGGAGCCTCCATGCTGGGCTTCCACGGTGACTGGACCCCTTCGCCAGGGTTGGCGCCGTTCCCTGGGCAACTGGATCCCCCTGAGAAAGTCTCCGTCTGTCTCACAGCTTGGCCTGTCCCCCCAGCAGCTCCAGAGCGGGAGCCTTGGGCCGGGGGCCTGGGCTTCATCTGAAGCTGATTTTCAGGGGTGACGTGCGGGCTTCACCCTGAGCGTGGACACCCAGTTTCCCCAGCGCCATTTGTTGAAGACGCTGTCTTTTCCCCAGTGTGGATTTCTGGTTGTGGGTACACAGTCTCGTGTCTGGGTCCTTGATTCGATCCCACTGATCAATATGTCTGTCCTGTGTCTGCCCCGTGTCTGCCCCGTGTCTGTCCCGTGTCTCTCCCATGTCTCTCCCGTGTCTGTCCCGTGTCTGTCCCGTGTCTGTCCCGTGTCTGTCCCGTGTCTGTCCCATGTCTGTCCGGTGTCTGCCCCGTGTCTGCCCCGTGTCTGTCCCATGACTGCCCTGTGTCTGTCTCGTGTCTGTCTCGTGTCTGCCCCGTGTCTGCCCCGTGTCTGCCCCGTGTCTGCCCCGTGTCTGCCCCGTGTCTGCCCCGTGTCTATCCCGTGTCCACCCATGGTGCTTTCACTTCTCAGTCTCCATGTGTTAAGTAGAAATCAGATGTGGCCACATCTCCCCCGGTCTTGCTTTTGCTGGGATCACTTTGGGCGCCCCAGGTCTCTCTTCCGCTTCTCTGTGGGTTTCGAGGTTGTTTCTCTAAGTCCGTGAGGAATTACATGGGCACCGGGGTGGGGATGCTGAGTCTGTAGGTGGCCTTGGTCTGTTTCCATCTTCTGGTTCTGGTGTCTTCCCTTGGTGTTGTAAGTCTCTGGGGGACTTGGATTCCCAGGTTGCGTTTACTGCAAGATGTTTGCGGTGGCCCCTGTGGGTGGGACTGGCGCCCTGACTTCTTTCCCTGGCATCTGTCATTGGTGCACAGGAGACTGCCGCCCTGTGCGTGCTAAGTTTGTTCCTGCCACTCTGCTGAGGGTGTCTGTCAGCTGGCTCTGAGATTCCCGGTCGAGTCCTGGGGGTCATAGAATCAGGTCGCCTGCCGATAGTGATACTGCGACCCCTTCCTTCTGTCTGTCGTCAGCTCCTCTGTCCTGCCCAAGACCACAGTGCCGCTGAGCATGAGTGGAGTGCGGACTCCTTGTCATGTTCTTCATGTCTGTGGGAAGCTTTGGGCCCCCCGTGGTGTTTGTGCTGCAGAGACCACTTCCACCTTCCCGGGCTCCTCGGAACTTTTATCCTGAAGGGGTGTAGGATTTTGTCAACAGCCTTTTCTGCATCTGCTGAGAGGACCTTGTGACATGTGTCCTTGATTCCGTTTCTGCGATGTATTGTACACATTGATTTGCATGCGCTGAGCCATGCCCGCACCACTGGAGCGGAGCCAGCGTCTTGTGATAAATGGTCTTTCTAATGTGCTATTGGATTTAATTTGCAAGTATTGAGATTTTTGTTTTCTTACATCTATGCTCAGAGAGGGCCTAGTCTGGGCCATTCTTTTGTGTCATTGATCTGGTTTGACTCTTCTCTACCTGGCAAACTCCTGCTCATCCATCAGAACCCCATGTCAGCCAGGCCCGATGTGCCTGGCTTTGAAGCCTTCCCTGACCGAGCCAAGCACCTTTCAGTCACCCTCCGGTGATGACAATCCCACTTCCTCCTCCATGCTCTTCTCTCATAAGCACGTTAACTCCCCTGCCTCTCTCCTACTACAGTGCCAGAGCCCTGACCTTTAACCCCAGCGGCATCACAGCTGAGTGAGGGCAAAGGAGGTCCGGAAAGCATGATGCAGACATTTGGAGACAGTCAGAGCCAGGGTTGAAGAGAGATGCTCTCCCTCGGGTGTCTCTGAACACCCCTCCCTGTTCAGAGACAAAGGCAGCCCCTGCCTCTCCCACATGACTGTCATTGGCAGCTACAGAGCCACGAGGAAGGAGACCGTGGGTCACGGGACCCCCCCATGGCCTCGCAGCCGGGCCCTGGGGCTGGGCTGCACCCTGGAGGTCGGCCGCTCACCTGGGACCACACGCCCATGCCGAAGGCATTGCGCTCTGCCATCTGGTGCAGGTTCAGCTCCGTCCTGGAAGAGAGGATTGGAAGGGAGGGCTCAGCGCAGGCCAGAAGCACAGAGCTCCAGGAGTCATGCTGCAGGGCCACGCCCCACCCCCGGCTGCCCAGGACACCAGGCTGTACCTGCCTTCCATCAGTATTTGTACCAGGCCCTCCCTCCCTAATCACCCCATGCTCCAACCTCACACACCACTCTGGAGAAAGAGACTGGGTTCAGAGTGGATGAAATGTGAGCAACGGCCCTCAGCCCTCGTGCACAGCCCAGGCAACGGGGTTCCCAGCGCCCGTAACCCAGCCGCTCGGTCTGGCTGGAGCTTCACACGGGGCCCTCTTCATCCTGCTGCCTCACACAGCTCAGCCTGCCCCACGTGCTCACCTGAGATCTACGTCCAGCCCAGCTAGCAGCTGAGAGAAAACTTCAAAGTTGCCTTCGCCTTGCGGCTGCCGGGCCACACGGCTATTCTCCAGAAGCATTGTCTGCCAGGGTGAGACAGGCAGTGTGAGCCCACAGGTTCAGAACCCCACAGGCAATCAATCAGCCAAGCTTTGCAATCCTCCAGCTTCCATGAAAGGCAAGGCGGCCACCCTCATGGAAGCCTGCTGGCCTCTACCCACAGGTGCCAGCAGTGGGTGCTAAGGAGCCAGCTCTCTCTGAGCTGGGCTGTCGCCAGGTGCTATGTGGCCATCACCTGTAACCCCCCAATTTGTTTTCTGTTCGGCTGGAATGTTGGAGAGGGAGACAGGCCACAGGTCTGGCACACAGAGGCAGGATTCTGTGTGAACCTAGCTGCTTTCATCATCCTGGGGTGCTGAGCCTCGTGGGACCCTTGTCCCTGAGGAGCTGCAGGCATTCTAACACCCCGGGTCCTGACTGGAGATGTGCGTACAGGCACCACACTTCAAGGAGCCCTTGCCCATCCCCGAGCCTCGCCTGGAACTGAGCAGCTGTGACCCGGCCCGTGGCATTGAAGTCCAAGGATGTCACCATCGCAAAGCGGGTAGCCCTAGGACTGTGGCCAGTGGACACAGAGCCAAAGGCCCGGAGGACAGTGAAGGCGGCCTGGAGCTTCTCCACTGTTGGAAGAAACACAAACCGTGGGTCACGTGTGCCTCAAGTTCCAGAGTCACGGGCAGGACAGAGATAATCCGAGCGACAGGGTCACGGTACCCAGGGTCCTCCCAAGTCCTTATTAACACCTGAGGGCCAGCAGAGGGCCTGAGAATTCCAGAATCTCCCCATGGGTGTTCTGAGTACCCACAATGCCCTGCGTGCTGTACCAGGCACCTGCATACAGCCCCTCCTGTCTCCCACATTCATGCACACAGCAGAACCAATCTGTGAGAGTCTGGGCCGACCCCACCCTCCTCCCCAGCCCAGGGCTGAGTGCTAGAGCCACCACCGAGGTGGCCGCAGGCAGGGCACCCACGAGGGCCCAAGGGGACTCTGCTCTGCAAGGTGGTACCCTCTCTATGCTTCAGGTGGCCCGTCACTGGAGGCTGGGGGTGCAACAGTGTGGCCCTGACACGACCCCGAATCACCCAACTGACTTAACCCTTCTTGGTTCTCGGAAAGCACCAGTGAGCTGTGGTGGCCACAGTCACAGACATCAGAGTGCAGCACTGTGTGGTAAACAGACAGCATTCTGGGAGGAGGTGAAGATGCTGTTGTTTGTCTGTAAAGCACACATGTGCACACGTGCACATACGCATACACACATGCATACATGCATACACACATGCGTGCATACACACATGCACGCATACACACACATGCACACA
The DNA here is from genome assembly GCA_030556225.1 of Cricetiscus sungorus. Taxonomy (NCBI): domain Eukaryota; kingdom Metazoa; phylum Chordata; class Mammalia; order Rodentia; family Cricetidae; genus Cricetiscus; species Cricetiscus sungorus. Next base: position 35,278,242 of record JANBXA010000044.1, on the reverse strand, counting down.
TACACACATGCATGCATACACACACATACATACATATACACACACATACACACATACACACACATGCATGCACACACGCACGCATACACACACGCACGCATACACACACGCACGCATACACACACATGCACACATACACACACATGCACACATACACACACATGCACACATACACACACACACACACACATGCATGCACACATGCACGCATGCACGCACGCACGCACACACAGGGGCATATACACACAAGCTCATGTGTGTCTTTTCCAGATAAACTGTGTGTGTGTGTGTTTTAGCTGAGGCATTGGGCTTTCATGCCTAGGGCATGATGAGGTGAGAAATGTCTATGATGGTTTTGTGGGGACAATTAAAAACCTGATTGAGAATCCTGGTACTACGTACCATGGAGCAGCGGCTTCCAGGGTCAGGGCCCTCACCTATCTGTGCTCAGTGAATGGCAGCTGAACAGGACTAAAGACACCCTACACGAGCCACTCCGAACCCCCCAAACCCTCCCCATTCCCACCCACCTGTCACCAGGAAGCCACCATACCTGACACCCTGCCGTCCACGCTGCCTGCCATGCCTGCCAGGTACTCCAGCAGCTGCTCACAGCATGTGGTCTTCCCAGCCCCGCTCCGGCCCAGCGCCAAGATGCTCTGGTCTCTTCTCTGGCTCAGCAGTGCCCAGTAGGCACGCCGGGCCAAGGATGTGACATGGGCGGGCAGACCGTCCCGGTGGCCTCGGGGTACCTGCTGGAAGACGACAGGCATCAGCCCTCCTGCCGGCCTGTGCGTGCCACCCACCACTGGCTTACCAGGGAGTCCTGGGTAACCTACGAGCTCATTATAGTCTCCACCCAGAAGGAGACTGCACTTGCTAGTCAAGCCATTGGGAAGGCTCTGCCTGAAATGAGGTAGCTGGACAAACTGACACAATGTATTGCAAATATTGAGCATGGAAACGGCCCCCAATGTGCGATGTCTGCCATGAAAACTGAGCTGTCTCCCTGGCCAAGAAACCTGTTCTGAGCAGTCACTGCTGGGTTCTGAAGAAGACGTGGGACAGGAAAGACCCTCGGACAATGCATGTGGGTGCTGGGTGACGCTGTCACTGCAGAGTGCGGGCTGGAGCTTCCTCTGCAGGAATGGGAGCATTCATCCTGCAGCCCACACCCCTGCCCCAGGCATGTGTCCAGGAGAAAGGAAGATGTGTTCTCAGAGACCCTTACTTACTCCACAGGTCACACCAAACATAACAGCAACCCGGACCTCAGTACCAGCGCACCCTCCAGTGAGTGCGTGGAGGCACCAGCTATCCTGGGGTTTGCATAGCGTGTCCCAAGTCCCAGAAAAACAGGTACAGTACGAGAAAGCCACCAAACTGAAACACTTTATCACAAATGAAAGGAACAGAAGACAGGGAATGCCTTGGAAGCCAGTGCCTTTTGATACGGAAAAGGCAAGGCTACAGGGTCAGAAAGCAGACCTAGTGTTGTGGGGGATCTTGGTGAGTGAGGCTGATCACAGAGAGCCCAGAGTCCTCTGCAGAGGATGGACTGTCCTGTCCTGTCCTGCAGAGGACTGTGACAGCCACAGGAAAGTGTCACAGAGAAGGCAGGATTGAACTGGGTACAAGCTGGGCTTCATGAAACCCGGTTTTAAAGAGACAGAGAGCTGGATACAGAGGCACAAGCCTGTAATTGCAGCTACTCCAGAGGCTGAGGCAGGAGGGTTGCGGACGCAGGGCCAGCCTGGGCTACAGAGGAGTTCCTAGCCAGCCTGGACACGCCGGGGAGACGGGACCTGGGTTCCGTCCCCAGTACTCTTAACCATAACGAGACAGACAGACAGAAACACACTGCATGCGCTCTGATGCATAGTTATTCCAAATTCCCAGAACAGCCAGGAGGCTGATGACCAGAGAAAGCAGGAGAGTGGTGCTGGATCCCAGAGGCAGTGAGCAGCCTACTCCTCCCGCCCAGGGTCAAGGAAAAGCAGGCTGGAGAAGCAACTTGGTTTTGTCATGTGACCCTGACCGTGTCTACACAGATCTACCCTGGAGACAGAAGAAGCTGAGGAGGCCCAGGCCTGTGGGAGTCCTAGAGCACACACCCAGAAGGCCCTCCTCATAGCTCAGACCTTTAGCTGGTGGCTGCTTCCCTCCCTTGAAGCCCACAGAGCAAGCAGGGGCCCTGCTCCCCAGAGCCCAGCAACCACCAGCCAACAGCTACGTGGACGGGGCTTGGCGGGCACAGGTGTGTGTGGTCCAGGCCTCTCCACCAGGTGGCGCCATGAGCCTTTGCTTTCATGCCTAATCCTGACCCAAAATAAATGCCCCTTTCCTCCACTTAACCAATGATAAACAAATCCCAGTGTAAACGGGGCTTCTGTCTCACTCCAGTGTGGGTGTGGAACTTATGAGAGGTCCAGCACGTGCTAGCAGCTCAAAGGAGCCGCATCCCGGCCTCGGCTTGCTCATCCCGCTTTCCAGGTGGGTGTTACAGCTGGCATTTTTACGGTTACCCTGACTCCAGACCAGAGTTCACCTTTCCCCCTCGAGGGAGCCGGGAGCCACAGGGTCCTCAGTCCCAGATTCTCATCTTGAGCAGAGCTGAGGGTTTCCCAGGTTGCCAGCACCCCACCCTCCCCTCCAACGCCCAGGAGAGGAGACTTACGCCTGTCCCTGCCCCTGTCCCTGTCTCACCTTTCCTGAAGAAGGCACTTCGGTCTTCTGGGGCTGCAGGGCGATCAGATCAGGGCCTGAACGTGTGTACGGCAGCTGAGCCCGGTAGCGCTGCAGAATCGTGTTCAGGACGCTTGACTCGTTGACGCAGACCAGAGAAGCCAGGTCCTCGGCCTGGTCCAGCTCAGAGGGGTTGGCCTGCACACATCACATAGGATCTCTCCTCTGGCTTCCATGACCACTGCCCCATGCATACCACCTTGCATGCACAGACACGTATGAACAGGATGCCTGCACACACACACACACACATGCCTCCATGTGCTCACGCATGGCTTGGTCATGTCATTTCAAAGCCATGAGACAAAGGCTGGCACACGGGAGAAGTGACAGCGTCTCTCCCTGCTCTGCCCATCACCCTTGCTTCCTCCCCACCCCCTCCCCTCCCCACCCCATTTCCTGATTCTCTGCCCTGTGAGGCCAGTGTCTCTGGGGCAGACCAAGCAGAGCTCAACACGCAGGGGCTTCAGGTGGGCACATGTCCCTCGCTCACTATTGTCTGCTTCTCTAGGTCTTAGAGAGGAGCGCTAGACATGCCTGCAACACTCAGAGATGGCAGTCAGTGGCCAACTATCCCCTAAGAGAGAGGTGGATGTACAAAGTGCAGGCCACCGGAACCTCGCTATAATGCAAGCCTCCCTTTTAACTGAGTTCCCTGGCATCCGGGGCGAAAGGGAAGCATGCCCGCCTGTAGGATGACTTTGACAAAAGGAAGAGGAGTCTGTTGCTGGAGTCAGCCAGGATTGCAGCAGCAGCTGACAAGCCTGTCTCCACAGAGAGGCATGAGGGCCGTGAGTGACGGGTGACGGGGCAGAGTCCACGGGAGGAGTGACAGCTGCACGGGGGTTTTCCCACACCTCCTCTAGACATCTGTAGGCAGGGTGGGGATGGAGGGCACAGGGCAGCGGTGGGAGGGAAGAGAGACTCACTCGATGCACCCGCTCCTCATCCACCTCAGTGACGCTCCTGTCGGCGTCCATACAGAGCCGCACCCTTCCAGCTGGCAGGTCAGCTGTCCCCTCATCTGGGTCTGGTTTGAGCACTGTTGCTGTGTGGGCAGCCAGAGACAGGAGGAGAGGGAGGGAGGGCAGGGGAGGGAGGACAGGGAGGGGAAGGAGGGGGGAGGGAGGGCAGGGAGGGGGAGGAGGGGGTGGTGTCGAAGTCAGGGCCAGGGAGCTGGACACAGAACTTGGAACACACTCAAAGGTTCTATTGAGTTCTGTTCACATAAAGGGCCTCACTGTGAACCCCCTAAGCCCATGGCCCTCATGTGGGCTACGACCCCTTTGGGGGAATTGAATGACCCTTTCACGGGGGTCACCTAAGACCACCAGAAAACACAGATATTTACATCGACATTCATAACAATAGCAAAATTAAAGTTGTGTGGTAGCAATGAAATAATTTTGTGGTTGGGGTGACTGCAGCACGGATAAGCAGTTGTATTAAAGGGTCGCAGTATTGGGAAAGGTTGAGAACCATCATTGGTCTAAGCTCTTTAGGGACAAAGGCTGAGCCGGACTTGCAGGGCCGAGCACCGAGAAGGCCCCTCCCTCAGAGGGTGGGGTCCGCTGGCCGGCCCCACACCTACATCAGGACAGGACCACAGCCCTTCCAGCTCCAAGACAGACAGAATAACTTAGAATTTAGCCTTCAGCCTCAACTAGTCTACAAGCACGGGCTTGGGGGAGCGGGTCTCTCTGCTTCGAGACTCTGGACTCCGGTCCTGGCTGCTCTCTGGAATCCTGGCCATGAGCTGGTTTTTCATCCCTGAGGCTAGGATGTCACCTCCTCCCCTACCTCCTCGCCCCGAGAGTGAAATTAAACTGTCAGGAGAGACCAGAGTGGGACCCCCCCAAGCATGGATGGACCCACTTACCAAGCGAGAACCCGTCCTTCTGCACCAGCCAGACTTTCTGGGCCTCGTACCACCTATTCTCCTGGGAAGCCTGGGAGCAAACAGGGCGTTACTTAACCGGCACACACCACCAGCCCGGGGCTGGAGATGTGCTGGGCTGTAGCCGGCCTTGTGCCCACCCCGCGGCCTCCCCTAGAGCATGTCCTTCCCACGTTCCGTGGCCCATCACCTGGTCAGAGTCTCTGCTCTGGTCCCCGCTGCCCGGCTCCTGCCCGGCCGGCCCCTCCTCCGTAGGCTTCTGCAGAGAAGGCCTTCCCACCTGGGTCTTGGGACCGGGCTCCACGCTATGATCTTCTGCCTGGGGCTTCTCAACGACTCCTTCCTCCTCAGCAAGCACACGGGGCTCCCCGGCTTCGGGCACCCTGCTGTCTGGCTGGCCCTCCCTCCTAGCTGCCTCTGCCATCTCGGCCGTTTCTGTAGGTGTCCCACCAGGGGCCTTGCAGGGTTCCTGGGGAATCTGGGTCTCAGCTGCCACCCCAGACTGCTCCTGGCCTTTCCCTGGTGTCGCCAGCTTCTTCTGGGGACTCTCTGCTTTTCCCACCTTCCCTGGAGCCCCCTGATGCTGCCCCCTGGGCTCTGAGGCTGCTGTGGCTTGAAGGTCACCCACCTCCCCACCCTTATGTCGACGTTCGCTTTCTCCGCCCTTACTCTGAGGACTGTCCCACTCTTTCCTTCGGCCCAGGGAAACTCCCCACTTCCTTATGGGGACCGGGGGCTCCAACGGCCTCACCCCAGCTCCTGCAGCCTTGGGGGCATCCCCCCTTTCCATCTTCTTTGGGGGACCCCTTCCCCCTTTCTCTGCCGTGCCCACTTGTCCCTTGCTCCCTGCCCCCCGGGCTGGGGCCCTGGTCCCCTGCCCCTCTGTGTTCTGGGACTCACATTCTTTTTGCCCTTTGGTCTGGGGGTCCCGGCTCCCCTGCCCCTCTGCATCCTGACACTTCCCACCCGTCGTGCCCTGGATTGTGTCTCCATCGCCCCCAGTTCTGGTCTTCTCGGGTACAGGTGGCCCCTCCTTCTGGGGGCCACAAGGCGTCCCCGTGGTGGCCCCTTTCTTTGTCCCTTCGGGGTCTGTGGCCGGGGCTGGGGCCTTGTCCTTGGGGGTGTCACGAGGCTTCTGCTCTGGTTTGGCCAACTCTGGATCTAGCTTGGCTACCATGAGCAACACGTCACCCCTCCTCACACCCCTCTTGAAGGGCAGTGTCCTCTTGGCTGTGGGACCTGACTCTTGTAGCTTCTCCCCTCCAGTGCTGGTCACAGGCGTAGAGTTCTTGTCATCGGCCCTTGGGGGATCCTTGGCTGGAATGTCTGCATCCTTCTGAGCGGCTGATGGGCTGTCCTGGGAAGTCTTCTGGCTTCCAGGCTTGGGGGCGTTGTTGGTCTTGTTGGCTTGGTTAGTGGGAATTTCTGGGGTCTAGGAAAGAGGCCACGACACAACGTATTTAGCGGCCAGATGACTCAACAGTGGCCGCTCATTCCCAGATTCACCCACCTAAAGATGCCCAAGACCACGGACAGACATCGCAGAATCAGTACTGGGCAGTAAGAGGCTGAGGGTCAACAGGGAGGGAGGTAGACTCGGGAGTCCAGCTACACCTCTGCCTCTCCTCACTGTGTGTCACTGGGTAAAGCCCGGCCCCTCTCTGAGCCAGTTTCTTATCAATAACATGAAGATCATAAAACCTGCCTTGCAGGGTGGGTGTTAGATTGGTGGTGGCCTAGCGCACAATCAGGTACTCAGCAGCGGCTGCAGATGCTGCTATTGTTGTTTCTATCTCGGTCCTCCTGATGAGACATGGTCTCCTCACTGGCCCAGCGTCTCCCGTCCCTGTGCGCTTTGGTCCCCACGCAATACACGTGCGCCGTTTATGCTTAAGTCAGGCAGAGGAAGGCACAGGGCCCAGCTATCCTGTCATCCTCTTCCATGAGACCGGGCCACTGTCCCCACAGCTGCTGTTAGCCAGTTTCCAGTGGCTCGATGACACGGAGAAGCCTCTGTCATTACACAGGTACAGACACAGGTGACATAAGGAGCCAGGATGACTCTCTGGACTCAGATGGACTCTTGGCTCTGTGATCCTCCCAGCCCAGTCCTGCCGTCACCCTCTCCACCTCAAGAGGGCGCTGTAGAGGCACCCGGAGCTGGTGCCCTGTCTGCCTAACAGGGGTTCTACTCCCATCCTGCCTCCCGTCCAGCCTTGGTACCCCGCCCAGGCTCTGGATGAGGAAGTAGGGAGGTGACACTGGCCCCTTGGGGGGCTACTTTTGGTTGACGCTGCCCATTGGTACCGATGGGAACAAGGAAAATTCTGCAGTGGACAGGCCACCAATCAGAAGGACACCACGTGCAGTAACCACACTCTCCAACCTGGCCGAGATTTACCCTTTAGTTGCTGGGTGATGGATGCCCCAAGGGCCCTGGGAGGGGCCGAGAGACCTGCAGCCCGAGGGTGGAGGGCACTCGGGTGTGGGGCAGCGGCACACGTGCCGGGCCCAGAAGGATGTTTCAGCCCTTCAGCCTCGGCCACCCCGGTAAGGGTCCTGCCAGCGGTTTTCTGCTTTAACAAACGAACTGAGCCAGGCTTGGTGACCAGGCCTAGAGCCGCTGCTACTCAAGAGTCTGGGGCAGGAGGGGTAGAGAAACCCCAGGCCTGCATTGGACTGGGAGCAATTCCAGGCCTGATAGCTACTCCCAGCCCAGAACCGGTGAGAGGCGGCCACCTCTGTTGGGGATTCCTAATAAGACACGTGATCTAATAAGATCACTAATAAGATAGTGCGATCTCAAGAAAAGCAAGCATGGGAGAGTGAGGGAGTAGGACCTCTAGGGGTGGGCAATTGGAGATGGGTTTTTCAGCTTATGTAGGAGCTCAGCAGAGCAAATGGAAGAAAACAGTAGGACAGTGGAAGCAAAGATAGGGTGAGGGACTCAGGACAGGGTGGAGGGCACACACACAGACATACACACACTCACACACAGACACACACACACAGACACACACAGAGATAGACACACACAGACACACATACACACACATACACACACAGACAGGTAGACAGACACACACACACGTGAGCACACACACACACAGACACACACACGCACATACACACATGCACACACACAGACACACACACTCATGTGCACACACACACGCACACACACTCAGATACACACGCACATGCACACACAGGTAGACAGACACACACGTGTGCACACACACACAGAGAGACACACACGCATGTGCATACACGCGCACACACACGCACACACGCATACATGCACACACACACACAGACACACACAAGCACACACACATACAGACACACACACGCACACATGCACACACATACAGACACACACAAGCACACACACATACAGACACACACACGCACACACAGACACACACACGCACACACAGACACACACACATGCATGCACACACACAGACACACACATACACGCACACACACTCAGATACACACACGCACACACACGCACACGCACACACACAGGTAGACAGACACACACACATGTGCACACACGCACACATATGCACACACGCACAGACACACACACACACATGCGCGCACACACACACCTACCTCTCCTTCCGGGGAGGCGAGTGTTGCCTCTTTTCTCCTCCTGGCCTCCTTGGACTCCTTCTCTGTCTCTCGAACCAGCTGCTTGATGAAGCCCCCGGGGATGACAGAAAACAAGGGGGGTGGGGAGGACGGCGGGGGGCTCTTGTCCTCCTCCCGAATCTGTGTGGAGAGAGCTGGAGTGAGCCTGTGGGGCCAGGGCCCCTCCAGACAGCCTGTGATACAGCCTGGGGACAGCATGGGGTGAAGGGCTCTGAGGGGCCCCAGGAGGCTGAGACAGTGGGGACAGAGAGCGGAGGGCCGTGACAGCAGCGGCTACACAGGTGACAGAGGTGACTTTGGACTTGACGGTCTCCTCCTGAGAGGCGCTCGCACGGTCAAAGCCACGGGACCCCTTCCTGCTCTCAAGGCAGCTTCTGGGATGTCAGGAAGGGCGGATCACACACGGGAGCCCTGTGCCGTGCTTCTGGTCTGAAGGGGCACTGGAGAAACTCTAGGGGAAGATGCCCTTCCCAATCGCAGATATTCCCAGGGTGCACTGCTCTCGGGGCTTGCCTTTGTGGTACCTCCCAGTTGCTTGAAGAAGCCTCGAGGGGTTTTGGATTAGGACAATGGACTGTTCCCGTGTGCCAGGACCACAGAAGGTAGGAAGACCCTTAGCCATAGCCTATGCAGCTGGCTTTCCTATCTGTGTCTGTGGATCTAACCCACCATGGGCCAAAAAAAAAAAAAAAAAAAAAAAACTTGATAAAAAATAAAAGCATCTATACAAAAGTAAGAAGAAGGACAGGAGGGGAGGAGAGAACAGGGGTGGGGGAGACAGAGGCAAAAGCCCCTCAGGGCACCCTATGAAAAGTGTAAACGGGAAGAAATGGGTACCCTTTCGCAGGACTCTGGTGGCCAGAGAAGGTCCGCCCTCAAGCATGGAGGACAGCAGCCCACCTCTGCTGCCCCACCCCAGAGCTCATCAGGCTACCGTGGGGTGGGGCATGGGGAGGCTCTGCCGCCATCGCTCTCAGCCTCCTGCTAAGCAATTAGAAAGGGAAAGGCCAGGTAGCAGGTGTGGAAGGAGCCTCCAGGCTTGGCCTAAAAGGACTGGCCAGGCCACAGGGACAGTGGGCTGCCACTCTGCCTGAGGTGTGATTCGGGCTGCCCAGGCCATGGCCCATCTTGCCAGAGTAGAATCCGGCCCTGGGACCACAGTCCCCCCTCCCCCAAACCCTACTTTCCTTCTGCTCCCACAGGGCAAGGCGTGACGATATGGCCATGGTGACACAGTTGGCTGGACTGCGGGTGACAAGACGAGGCTGTGCTCCTGAGGCTGGCACGGACTGAAGCTTTACAGGCTCATGGAGAGCACGAGATGAGTGGGCAGAGGCCTGTCACACTGGCAGAGAGGAGAGAAGAGAGACTGGTTAGCACCGGCTCTGCCCTGTTCCCGCCATATGTCCCATCCTCTGCAACAATAGTCAGTCATTTATCCCCATGAGAGTGTGCCCAGCAGTGAGGCCGCCAGCCACTCGGCGGACAGCGTGTGAAATTCTCTACCTCTCGACTCCACACCATGGCTGGCTTCACATTGAGAGGGGAACACGCGTGTTCTTGAGTGCGCGTGTCTCCTTAGCACTTACATGCTTAGAAGACCATGCCTGCCTAAGCAGCGTGGCCATGGAGTTCCCGAAGAGTCAACTTAGCTCAGGGTGGGAGAGATGAGAGGAGTTTCAGCTGGAGGGTCATACAAAGGTCCCAAGTGAGTTACACACAAAATCCGTGTTACAAAACCATTTAAGATGGTCATTTGCATCAGAATCCCAGAACAAATGTCACAGATGTTGACAAAGAAAAATCAGTGTCTTCAGCTTTATATTGGAACACCACACACACACACACACACAGAGAGAGGGGGAGAGAGAGAGAGAGAGAGAGAGAGAGAGAGAGAGAGAGAGAGAGAGAGAGAGAGCACATAGCTAAAACAATCCTAAATAATAACAGAACAGTTGGAGGTATCACCATCCTGACCTCAAATTTTACTACAGAGCTGTAGTAATGAAAACTTAATAAATTGGCACAAAAACCGACATGTTGATCTGTGGGACCAAATTGAAGATTCAGACATAAACCCACACATCTATGTATATCTGATTTTTTAAAAAAATAAAGAATCAAAAAAAAAAATATTGGGAAAACAAGACAGCATCTTGGCTGTCAAACTGGATGGGTGCTTGTAGAAAAATGCAAATAGATCCATATCTATCACCCTGCACAAAAGCCAGCTCCAAACGGATCAAAGACCTCAACATTAACCAAGACACTGAACCTGACAGAAGAGAAAGTGGGGAATGGTCTTGAACACATTGGCATGGGAGACGACTTTCTGAACAGAACACCAATAGCACAGGAGCTAAGATCAACAATTAATAAGTGGGACCTCATGAAACTGAAAAGCTTCTGTATGTCAGGCTACAGAATAGAAATTATTTCTACCAACTACACACTCAATAGAGGACTAATATCCAAAATACAAAAAGAACTGAAAAAAATGACATCAAGAACACAAATCACTCACTTAAAAATGAGACACGGAAGTAGGCAGAATTCTCAAAAGAGGAAACACAAACGGCTGAGAACTTAAAGAAATGTTCAACATCCTTAGTCATCAAGGAAATGCAAATCTCTAAAAACATCTTACACCCGTCAGAAGGGCCAAGATCAATAAAACAACTGTCAAGCCATACTGGTGAAGATGTGGGGCGGGGCACTCATCCATTGCTGGTGGGAGTGCAACCTGGTGCAGCCACTGTGGAACTGTGACAGGTCACTATGGAACTAAGTGTGACAGGTCACTATGGAAGAGTGTGACAGTCCACTATGGAAGAGTGTGACAGTCCACTATGGAAGAGTGTGACAGTCCACTATGGAAGAGTGTGACAGTTCACTATGGAAGAGTGTGACAGTTCACTATGGAAGAGTGTGACAGGTCACTATGGATCTGAGTGTGACAGGTCACTATGGAACTGAGTGTGACCGTCCACTGTGGAACTGAGTGTGACAGGTCACTATGGAACTCAGTGTGACAGGTCACTATGGAAGAGTGTGACAGGTCACTATGGAAGAGTGTGACAGTCCACTATGGAAGAGTGTGACAGTTCACTATGGAAGAGTGTGACAGTTCACTATGGAAGAGTGTGACCGTTCACTATGGAACTGAGTGTGACAGGTCACTATGGAACTGAGTGTGACAGTTCACTATGGAAGAGTGTGACAGTCCACTATGGAAGAGTGTGACAGGTCACTATGGAATTGAGTGTGACAGTTCACTATGGAAGAGTGTGACAGTCCACTATGGAAGAGTGTGACAGTCCACTATGGAAGAGTGTGACAGGTCACTATGGAACTGAGTGTGACAGGTCACTATGGAACTGAGTGTGACAGTCCACTATGGAAGAGTGTGACAGTCCACTATGGAAGAGTGTGACAGTCCACTATGGAAGAGTGTGACAGTCCACTATGGAAGAGTGTGACAGTCCACTATGGAAGAGTGTGACAGTCCACTATGGAAGAGTGTGACAGTTCACTATGGAAGAGTATGACAGTTCACTATGGAACTGAGTGTGACAGGTCACTATGGAACTGAGTGTGACAGTTCCTCGGGAAGCTGGAAATTGATCTACCCCAAGATCTTGCGATCCCACTCCTAGGCACAGACCCAGAGGGCTCCAGTCCCTGCTACAGAATCCCTTGCCCATCAATGTTCATTGCTGCTCTATCCACGACAGCCAGAAACTGGAACAGCCCAGCTGTCCATAACTGATGAATGGGTAAGCATTTACACAGTGGAATATCATCCAGCTCGTAAGAAAACGAAACATGAAATTTCCAGTCAAATGAATGGATCTAGAAGCAGCCATCATGAGTGAGGTAACACACCCCCAGCCACCCGCGTCTCCTGGAAATGTGTCCGCAGGGCTTAACACCAGCGCATCAGAGACCCCTGTGACTTCAGGTTTGCTATCACAGAGGGACAGGTGAAGAAACGCGGTCCACGTGCACGGTGACACACAGGACAGGATTATGTCCTTTGCAGGAGAGAGGACACATCTGGAGATCAGCACACAGAAGGCCCAGAAAGAGGCCGCTCGGATTTGCTATTGTTTCTAGAGCTTACACTTTATATTGATATGTAAAATCATGTAGGACTTGAAAGTGGGAGTCTGGAGGTGCACGCCTGTGTGTGTGAACATTTGTCCTAGAAATCTTTTTTGTTTCATCCCTGTTTGCTTCTTTGTTTCCTTTCCCCACTTACATCAGGAGTCAACATCTCATCTTTTCTCGGCTCTGTAAATTAGGAAAAATTTTCAGAGTGTTGTGTTGTACAATAATTTAAAGGCAAAGTGGGATACAAACCTCTCTCCCATACACACATGCACACACATGCACACGCATACACCATCTCTCTCACTCTCTCTCTCTTTCTCTCACACACACACACACACACACACACACATGCATACACACACACGCACACGCATACGCCACACCACACAGCCTTCTTTGGTCTATGGCATCCTAGAGCTCACGGGCCTGGAGCTTGGCTATGAGAGCATTACATGGGCATCTGTAACCCATAGCCACAGACACTGCAGAACACTGGGACCCCAGTCTCTCTGCGCACCTCTTTCTGACTCAGTCCCCAGTGACGCCTGATGAGGGGTCTGGCCTCGTCCTCAGAGATCCTGTCTCTAGACATTGGCCGCTGCCACACACAAGGATTGGGAGCTGGTTAGCCCACAGTTATCGGGGAGTCTCTGGCTGGGCTCCCAGCTGCCTCCTTGGCTGGACACGGAAGAAGCTCAAGGTTCAAATAGCTAAGAAGGGACATTCAGGCTTGGTGAGACCACATGCCAGAGGGAGGCTGAGAAATGGCCACGTGCAGGAGGCCAGAGCAGCCCGGTCTTTGCCTATGGAAAAATCTCCACAGTGTGAGCTCAGTGTGCGGATTAAAGCATGAGGCCACCCCCTTCCCCACACTGCGTCCCCTGGGAGACACTGGAGAGTGTCCTAGTGACTCACAGGCTCTGCACTCAGGGGCTGAGCCCAGGGTATGAATAGGTCTGACGTGAGGCTGGCTGTCCTGGCCACCGTGCCCTCTCCAGCCCTGGCCAGGACGCTGAGGTGAAATCACTCTCCATCCGGAGACTCAAGGAACCCTGGGCTGCACTCCTGCGTGGCTAGCTGTCCCCCACAGCTGGTGTCCCTGTGCCAGCACCCCAACCCCACCCTCAGGCTCTGAGCCGTCCGCGCTGACCCAGCCAGGAGTCCGTTGTACCAAAGGGCCCCAGTCTGTCCTTGGTTGTACTGTCTCCAGCCTCTCAGTGTTCTCATGTTCTGTCCCTCCAGGCCCAGCCCACACAGAAGTCAATTTAAGCCGCTCCCAGTGCTGACTCTGGGATCCGGCGCCTCTCCAGTCCTCTGGGGGGGGGGGCTGGTGAGAGAGCCCCAATTCTCAGATCTGAAAGTGACCTGGAACATTTCCCTACTCAGGCAGGACCTGCAGGGCACATCGTGGCCCTCTGAGGTTCCCCATCGCCCCCAGTGTTCAGCCTCCACGATTGTCGCCACTGAGATTTTCTGCCTCGTAAAATAAATGCCCAGGTCCTCATGGGGTCCCTCAAGCCCCCCTGCCTAACAGCTCCTCCAGGCAAGGCAGTTAAGCTAAGCCCTGGGTAGACCCTGTTGGCTGCTCTGCCCGCCTCGAACGCTGCTCCACCCACATACGGAACTTCTTCACTGCCCTGGGTCTCTGCTGAGAGTCACGTTCTCAGAGAAGCAACAGAACAAACTCACCCCCTTCTACTTCCCCGAGACACGGCTTCTTTCCAAGAGTGGTGAATTAGAGAAGGGAGAAGGTGCAGAGTAGGGACCTCAGATGCCTGTTCACAGCGGGCTGCACGCTATCCTGCACGCTGCTCACATCCTAGCAGACCTGGGAAGCTCTCAGAGCCTCGGCGTCCCTTGTTGTAAGGTAGGCGAGGCAGCGCGTAAAGCAGTCTTGGCTTGCCTCTTGACTTGGTGGTCTCAGCCGTGTGCTCCCACAGTGAAAACTGACTGTGTGCCTGGCCCCTGAGGTCCTCACAGTGAAACTGCTCCAACCCCGCTGGATCTGGAAGGTGATTATTAAAATCTGAGCTGGCACTGATGACTGCCATCACTCTCCAGCAGGGCTGACAGCTGCTCAGAGAAGGCAAGGCCCTTGCCTGAGGCCACACAGCAAAAGTCCCAGGAAAGACCTGCCGTGAGCACGTGTGTTTGGGGGGGGGGGAGGATGGGGGTATGGGGGAGGGGTTCCTCTCATGGGGCTGGAAGACCTGGTGTCTGGGGATCAGAGAGGTTGACTATGGGCATGTGGTCGCACAGCAGGGAATGCAGATGTCCTGGGTATCTATATCTGTGGCCACCGAGCCTTCATTCTGAACTCTTTACCCTGCCTCCTTCAGGGGACAGAATAGCTTTGATGACATCACCTTTGGGAGCCATTGCAATCAGCTTCCAGAGTCTGTGCCAGCTGTCCTAGGGAGTGACTCCAGCAGCCTGGGATACCCCCACCCCCTGGCTAAGGCGTAGGAAGTTCCCGCCCAGCTAGGCAGTGCAGCAGATTCTGAACCCAGTCCCCAGAACTTGGTGGCCCCCTGCCCATAGCCCACCTGTATATGGCACATGTGAGCTGCCCCACGGCTAGGTTGGTCCCGCCTGTTACTTGATCCTGAACTCTGGGCCTCCTTCCTCCCGCAGGCAGGCAGAGGGCTCACCCTGTGAGCTCTTCTGCAGAGCCAAGACTGGGTAGCCTGTCCCCCAGCTCCCAAAGGTCACACAGAGACTAGCCACCCCGGAAAGCAGGGACCCTGGGAGGATGAAGTGCCCCTTAAGCCCCAGACGGTCTTTGCCCCATGCAATAGCAGTGCACCCTTCCCTTCCTAAGGGGGCTGCAGTCATGTGCAAGGGCCTGAGCCAACCAGAGTCCTCCAGCCCAGCGTTCCGTGTCAGGGGGCCCAGGAGACACCTGGGCTTCACTCTTGTTAGCTCCTGAGTTCGGCACTGTCTCACGAGAGAGGGGTGGGCAGTTTACCTCTTTGTGGGGTCACGTGGGGATCTTGGCATCCCCGCCCCTCAAAGGGACCTTATGCATAGGCAAATGGGTGAGCCTGACTTTTAAAGGGGTGTGTGTGTGTGTGTGTGTGTGTGTGTGTGTGTGTGTGTGTGTGTGTGCGCGCGTGCGCATGCGTGTGTTTGAGATAGGGTCTTACTATGACTACTGGCTGTCCTGGAACTCACTCTGTAGACCAGGCTGGCCTCAGGTTCACAGAGATCCTCCTGCCTCTGCCTCCCAAGCGGGGGGCTCGAAGGTGTCTGCCACTGTGCCCAGCTTAAACGGAACAGTTTAGACCAGGTGGCAGGTCCGGGGGGGGGGGGACACAGCAGGGCCCATGAATGTCATTTTCTGGCCTTGTCTCGTCAGGATACGGTCACTTCCTGCCTCCTATGATTGCCATAGTGACCCAGCTGCTCCCGAAAGAGGACAGTCAGATAGGAAAGGGCTGTGGCTCCAGCATCCGAGTGGTCCACGGGCTGGGGTCTGGGGAGGCCTGCTGCCCGTGTGTAGGCTCAGGCCCTCTAAGCAGCCCTCCCATCCCTCTATTCCCCCACCTCTCTATCTTCCCATCCCATCTCTCTGTCCTTCTGTCTCCCATCTTCCCGTGAGGCCCCAGGTAGAAGGTGGATGAGAGATGATATACCGAGCTGGGTGGTAAGCATAAAGAGGAGGGAGTCTTGATGGAGAAAACGCCTCCATCAAACTGGCCTATAGGCCATCTCTGAGGGCATCTTCTCAATTAGTGATGGATGGGAGGGCCACGCCCACTGTGGGAGGGGCCACCCCTGGGCTGTGGTCCTGGGTTCTGTAAGAAAGCAGGCTGAGCCAGCCAGTGAGCAGCTCCCTCCACGGCCTCTGCACCAGCTGCTGCCTCCAGGTCCCCGCCCTGCCTGAGCTCCTATCCTGACGTCCCTCTGTGATGGAGCATTACCTGGAAGTATAAAATGAAATAAGCCCTTTCCTCCCCACATTGCTTTTGGCTGTGGAGTTTATCACAGCATGGGAATTGCTAAGGCAGATGGTGAGGGGGATGTGGGCAGCAGAGAAGGGAGGGAGGGAGGGAGGGTACCAAAGCAGCTGAGGCAGAGGCCGGGAGAGTGGGGGAGGGGGGTTCAGAGGAAGAGGCTAGCAGAGGAAGAGATTTCATAGGAGAAGAGGATCATGGGGATGGAGGGTCACAGGGGAAGGAGGGTCACAGGGGAAGGAGGGACACAGGGGAAGGAGGGACACAGGGGAGGGAGGGACACAGGGGAGGGAGGGACAAAGGGGAGGGAGGGACACAGGGGAGGGAGGGACAAAGGGGAGGGAGGGACACAGGGGAGGGAGGGACACAGGGGAGGGAGGGACACAGGGGAAGGAGGGACACAGGGGAAGGAGGGACACAGGGGAGGGAGGGACACAGGGGAGGGAGGGACACAGGGGAAGGAGGGACACAGGGGAGGGAGGGACACAGGGGAGGGAGGGACAAAGGGGAGGGAGGGACACAGGGGAGGGAGGGACACAGGGGAGGGAGGGACACAGGGGAAGGAGGGACACAGGGGAAGGAGGGACACAGGGGAGGGAGGGACACAGGGGAAGGAGCGACACAGGGGAAGGAGGGACACAGGGGAGGGAGGGTCACAGGAGATGGGGAGTCACAGGGGGAAGAGGGTCACAAGGGAAGGGCAGCCAGAAAGCACAACATGAAGTTGCAGGCCTGGGTACCTGCCTGTGTCACTGTAATGTCCTGGGCAACACACCTGGTCTCATCCCTCTTAGTCTCATCCGTTGCCTGGGAGCTGACTCCCAAGCAAAAAGTTGGTATCTTCCTTTGGAAAGAATGATAAAGGCCCTTGAGGGCCACGATCCCCTATTTTGTATGGTACAGGAAAGAGCCGAGGTCCGGATGCCCACAGAACCCATTTTCCGATTTCCCAGGCCAGGGTCCAATGCATGTGGCTTCCTCTTCTTGTGTTGCTAGAGCAGCCACACACCACTTGAGCAAGCCCCTTTCCCATGTGACAGCATGCACACAAGGCCAAGTCTTCATCTGACGCCTCCCACCACTCTCCAGGAGAAAGCGGCTGTGCCCTGTGTGAGCATCTCCCCCTACATGAGGTGGGCCAGGGCCTAGGCCGAGTCCTTCCTTTTGCTGGAGACACTGATGTCACCCACCCTGCCTAACCCTGAGTCCATGCTCTGGGGGCTGCAGTCCCACTGCCTGCCAAACAGAGGTGCTGGTCTCTGGTGGTCTGGTGATTAACCGCACGGCACAATCAGCGGCTACACTGACAGCCCATCTCCTCTGTGTCTAAATTATGCAGGGGGTCACATGTCCCTAACAACCCACCATGCCCCTAATGACATGCTGGATCACGCAGGTGGGCCTGATGACCTATTGAGAGGTGGTCAGTGAAGTCTGGGTCTCAGCTAGGCAGCTGCCTGGGTTATGTCTATGGTGAGACACTGCTTATGACTTATTAAAACTTGCCTGAGGATCCAGAAAGCAAAGTCAGCCACAAGCCATAGAAGCCACACCTTTAATGCCAGCAGCTAGGAGGTGGTGTACACACCTCTAACCCTAGGACTCAGGATTAAGAGGTAGACGGACCTCTGTGAGTCCAAGGCCACCCAGATCTGCACAAGAGTGAGTCAGCCTAAAAGAGAACTATAGCTCACACCTTTAATCCCAAGGTTAGGGAAGTATGTAAGACAGAAGCAAGGTCTCAGAGAGAGGCGCTCATTCTCCAGCCACACTGAGGAGAGGCAGCAGTTTGAGAGACTTGCTGAAGAGCTCCTGTGTGGATCAGCCCTTTCAGCCTGAGCTAGACGTGAGAGCTAGTGGCCGGCTGCTTTGCTTTTCTGATAATCAGCTTGAAGTTTGAAGCCCAGTATCAGTCTCTGGGTCATTTGTTTTTCCGTGTTACAATGTCTGATTGGAGAGGGCAGTGTGCAGGGATTGACTAGTCATGTCTGCCACGGGTGTAGGAATGGGTGTTAGGCTATACCAGTGTCTCATCCAGGGGTGAGTCTGCTTGCCCGTGGATACCAGTGATGCCTGGGGACAGGTGCAGAAGCCATACTGGAAAGATGGTACTCTGCAAGTCTCTTGGGTCAAAGCCGGAGGTGCCACAAGACACCCTTCAGGATCCATCAGCCAGAGACAGAGTTATCAAGCCCCAGATTAGTGCAGCCCAGGGCCAGGACAATGGCAAGAACGGAGCATGAGCAGAAGAAGCAGGCATGGCTTTGCTTCCAAAAGGAAATAGATGGGACTCGGGAAAGTGTGCTGGACACTGATGACAGGAGGCCATGAGGCAGAGCCGGTCACTCTGTGTCTGTGGTGCCGGTTCCTCCTCTGTCAAACTGGCAGAGTCGTCCCCAACAGACATCCAATCCCAGCAGCATGACCTAGAATGGCCTTTGCCCTATTCCACCCCGGTGGAACGTCACGGGATTTGATGTCTGCCAGAAAACACCCAGCCTTCAGTCTGTTTGTCTGTGACCTGGGGTTTCTGAAGACCCACATTCCTGACCGTGAAACAGACTCACCCTTCTTGCAAGAGCCTCGGGACCATTAATGGTGTCAGAAATGATCCCAAGGGACAGTGTCTCAATACTGTGTCTCTCCCAGCTGCCCTCCATGAAACCAGAGCCCCGCACCAGCTGGGCCCCGAAACAGCTGAAAACGAGCTCAGCTTGGTGGGTGAAAAGGAATTCCCAGCGTCCTGATCCCCAACGTCCCTACCCAGCTAAGGGCCAGCTGTGCAGGTGAGCATGTATGATCCTGGCAGATCACAAGGCTCTGGCCTCTGCTGTCAGAGATGCCCACAGACGCGCATACACACAGTGTTATTTTTAAATCTGAGATTGCACATTTTCTTTCCAGTCTTGGGTGACAATGATGACTTGGGAGGTTTGGAGGAAGAAACAGTACATGGAACGTCTAACGGGGCTGTCTAAATGCTGCTGCGAAGGTCAGACTGGTACAAGCCCAATCAATCCTACCACTGCAGAGCTGTGTGTCCCTAGGCTAGTTGCCTCTCCTCTCTGTGCCTTAGCGCTCACTGAGTATTGGACAGCACCCCACAGACTCCATTTGTACCAAACCATCCTCTCCAGTTTTCAAATGACTCGATTGCTTCCAGTACATCTGAGCAATGGGCCACCGGCTTAGCACAGATCCTATGAACATGTCCTATCTTCCAAGGACTGCATGCATCAAGGAGGGCCATCCCCGCCCTCTCACCCCCGTGTGGGGACTCGGATCTCATCTCTAAGTGACTCCGAAGGGTACACCATTCTACACAGACGGCGGGGGGCTAATAAAGTGCTGTGCGGCTTCTGTGTTTATGACAGATGACGATTGTGGTGAGCAGGCCCTCAGCACACCCCACACGCACCCCACACGCACACCACACACATGCACAGCACACACACCAACGAGAAGGCTGTGACATCTGATCTGGGTGGGCACCAGCCAGAACTTCAGTCCTTGGCTGGTCCCGAATCCTGCTCACGGAGTCTAAGACAAGCCTGGACCATGCTTTCCTGCGCCCTTCCCGGGCTACAGTGAGGGAGGCACCGAAGCCCAAGGTGGGACAGGCCACACTGGTGGCTAAGTCCTCGGGGAGAGGCCAGGGCGGCCTCAGCACTGGAAGACAAACCTAAATCTTCCCTGGGAAGGTCATGTCCAAGGTCACGGGGCCAGTGGCGTGAGGCCTTGTGACGCACGGTGACCCGGCCATTGCACAGATGGTCACCAAAGGGTCCTCAGGGGAGGGCCAGGCCTGCCACCGTCCTTCTCCCTTCCCTGCCCCTTGTCTCTCTCCCCCTCCCTGTCATTTTTCCTCCTCCCTCCTTTCTGCAGCTGCCTCTGCTCCCCTCACCCCTCCCCTGCCCTCCCCCTGCTCCTCCTCTCCCTGCCCTTCCTGTCCTTTCTCCTCCCTAGCTTCATTGTTCTCCATAACATCTCTCTCCCAGGCTCCTCCTGCCGCCCAGGTCCAGGAGGAGGCAGCTTAGAGAGGCAAGCACTGGGCAGCAGGAGCAGGTGCCGGGAAGGAACAGGCTCCGAGGAGGGCCGAAAGTCAGGCCAGGCTGGCACTGGGCACCCTGGGAAGGCCCGGGCTCTTCTCTGCCTGCTCTGTGGAGGCAGCTGCCCGAGGCCTGCAACTCTGAGGCCTCTGAACTACAGACCGACCGTTGTGGTGGGTTCCACCCTCCCCAGGGCCACCGGCACCTGTGGATCTTCTCCACAGGAAGTGGGTATGTGTGTCATGGCAAACACCTCCCTCAATAAGGCAACACGGAACACTGAATCCCCCAGCCTTGAGCCGCCAGCCCCTCCCCCACCGCACACATGACTTCATTTGAAACAAAACCCCATGGAAGCAGCTCGGGCTCGCGTTCAGCAGTGCTGAACACACAGGAGGGGACATCTGGGCCGCTGGACAAACACAGAAAACCAGTAAAGCTGAAATCAATGAAACTAAGCACACATATGTACATAACACAACCACACACATACACACAACACATATACTCACATACTTATACACAAATACAACATACACACATACATATATATATATATCACATGCATATACATATATACCACACACACACTACATGTACACACATAGACATAGATACTACATACACACATATATACCACACATATACATAAACACATATACATACATGTCGTATACACATTCACACAGACAAATATACATACATAAACACATATATATACATATACATACACCATATGTGTGTGTACATATATATATTCATGTATGTATATATTTACACAAATACACACACACACACACACACACACACACACACACACACACACACCTGGAATCTGCCCTCTCAGATTCCATGGTAGCAGTGAACCCAGAACTCAACATTTTTAAAACAAAGACTGGCAATGGTCTAGTGATAGAGCTCAGCAGGAGCTTGCTGCCAAGCCTGATGGCCTGAGTTCTATCCCAGGGACCCACATGGCAGAAGGAGAGAGCCCACTACCCAAAGCTGATCTCTGACCTCCACACATGTGCTGTGGTATATCTTCCTCCAAGCAAATAATAAGTACAGAAGTAAGTGTGTTTTTAATGCTTGACAAACGGACACAAAACTTGGAAGCTTAAACAGTGTGTCCGTGGCTAGGATAAAATCCTTACACCAAACTGCTTGTTGTTGAGCAAACACCACAGTCCATACTGAGAGAGGCCAGAGAGGCCCGAAATAGACCGCATGCCCCAAGGCCTCACACCGCCCTCCCACTCACAGCTCCCAGTTTGCCAACACAGAGCCCAGCCGACAGTACCTGGTGGCCTCGAGTTTCTGGAATCACTCCTGTCTAGAAAGGCTCCCGGTGGTCACCAAGGGACCCCAGCAGGCGTGGAGAGCCGGGCAGGGCAGGGAACAGGGTCAGGAGCTGCAGACTCTCACACCCCTCCCTGCGTCTCCTCCCCCAGCCAGTGAGATAGCGGCAGCTGGGCCACAGTCATTTCCAAAATTAGCCCGTGAGCCCCAGGTCTGGCCAGGAGACACAGCCGGCGTGGTGGCCGTTGAACCAGCTGTGGACAGCATGGACATATATGGTGGCGGGGAGCTGGGAGGGGACCGCTCGGGACAAGCACGCTCCCAGCCTTCATCTTGTCTCCGGCAGGTCAGAAGGCACACCCACCCAAGCTGTGGCTTCTGCCTTGGGAAAGGACAGAGGCTGCGAGTCTCAGGGAGGAAGACTGCAGCCCTCCACCCTGCCAGACTGGGTGGAAATTACCGGGAATCACTCTGGTGGCTCCTTGTGACATGAAGCGGTAAACAAGTTAACCTAGGCGGTGTCTCTCCCAGGGAGCTTCCTTCCCAAAGGCTTCAATTCACTCAGTGTCCCCGCTGGGAAGGGGTTCTTTCTCTCATTGCTGCTCTACAAGTGGAAACTGAGGCACACAGTTAACCACTTGGGACTGGTGGTATGGCTCACTGACTAAAGGCGCTTGCTGCAAACCCTATGACCTGAGTTCAATCCCCAGGGCTTCTGCAGATTGAACCCAGGCAGCACTACTCTACTAAGCCAGTGCTTAGCCTGTAAATGGCCCTGGGTGTCAGCTCCAAAACATGCCAGGAGGCTGAGCCTTCAGTCCTTAGGAGGTCTCAGGTGTACATGTCCTCACAGTCCTGAGGGATCCGGACAGAACTTAAATCCAGAATAATCACTCAGACCCAACAGGCTGCTTATCCTAAGCACAGTTCCACTCTCTATATGTGTGTGAGTGTGAGTGTGAATGTGTGTGTGTGTGTGTGTGTGTGTGTGTGAATGTGAGAGTGTATGTATGCGTGAGAGTATTGTGTGAGTGTGTGTGCATGAGTGTGAAAGTGTGTGTGAGCATGAGAGTATTATGTAAATGTGAGTGTCTGTGTGAGTGTGTCAGTGCCTACAGGTACACTTGCATGTGTGTGTGTGCATGCTGTTGCGTGTGGGGGGACAAAGGCTAACTTTGGGGACCATTCTTCAGGATGCTGCCCACATTGCTTTTGAAACAAGGTCTCTCCCTGGCCTGGTTGCCCAGGGACCTCCTGACTCTGGATCATCAGCACTGGGACCACACCCGGCTATTACTTGGGTGAGAAGATGAAATCTGGGTCCCCGTGCCTACCTGGCTGGTAGCTTAGCACTGTGTCTTCATTCCCTGACCCAATGTGGCATTAACCCTCACAAAGGGCTCTTCCCCCTGCGTAGTCAGGGTCACCTTTGCTGTGGTGAACAGCATGACCAAAAGGACACCGGGAGGGAGGAGTTTGTTTGACATAAACTTCCATATTATGAAGTCCATCACTGAAGGAAGTCAGGGCAGGAACTCAAGCAGGGCAGGGCCCTGGAGGCAGGAGCTGGTGCAGAGGCCATGGAGGGAGCTGCTCACTGGCTTGCTCCTCATGGCTTGCTCAGCCTGCTTTCTTATAGAACCCAGGACCAGCAGCCCAGGGATGGCCCCTCCCACAAAGGGCGTGGCCCTCCTCATCCATCACTAATTAAGAAAATGCCTACAGCTGGTTCTCACGGCAGCTAGTCCTCAACTGAGACCTCCTCCTGTCAGATAACTCCAGCTTGTGTCAAGTTGATGTAAGAGTAGCCAGGACAACTGACCCCTGTCAGCCTGACACACAAACACACCACTTTTCAATTAGAACCGTTCCTTTCTTTTATCCCTGGGATGACTGGAATTAATATCACAATATAAAGCTTGAGTTCTGTAGAAGTCCCACCGTTTTTACAAACTCAAACACAGAAAAGTTCAGTCTTTTAAAACATCCAGTCTCCTTAAAAAACCCAAAATCTCTCTTAAAGTTTCAAAGTCTCTCAACTGTTGAGTCCCTGTCAAATCAAAAACAAACACTTCTTACTTCCAGAGCGAAGAACCAAGGTACAGCCACAATCTGAACAAAGCAAAACCATACTCCACCTGTGTAAATAATTCAGTGTCCAATTATCTTGGATTCATTTACTATCTCCCGGGCTCCTCCAAGGGACCTGGGCTCCGCCCTCTGCAGCACACACAGCTGTCCTCTAGGCTCTGGCGGGATCCACCCCACCTCTGCTACTGTTCTTGGTGGCCATCCGTGGGGCTGGCATCTCCTCTGCAACTGGGCTGCACTTTCACCAACAGCCCCTCCTGGGCTCTCTTCAGGGGCTCCAGCCCCGCCGCACAGTGCGGCCTCAGCTGCCGCCCATGACCCCTTCAGGCCTTTAAAACCAGCACCACCTGGCTGACCTTACACGACCAAGTTCAGCTGCCAGCACGAGGTGCAACCTTGGCGGGTTCTGGAACACAGCTCTGTGTGCTGACCCTGAGGACACACTTCCCACAAGACTTCACCTCAGAGATGCTGGTCTCCTCTTTATCACAACCGATTCTCCAGCCCCAGCTACATGACGCCATGTAGGAGGATTTAGCAGTAAATTAGGAACAGAGAGCTTAATTGAGTAGTGCAATGAAGTGCATACACACGGCCCTGTCATCCTTTGCTTCCCTCTGACACTTCACAAGCCAGGCCTCCATCATCTGCACTGTTGTCAACATTCTTGACCTCCAGGCTCCTACAGAACAGCTCACTGAGATGCCAACATTCAATGGCTTTTTCTAGCCCTAAGTTCCATGATCCTTCCATGATCCTCTCAAAAAAAGAAAAGAAAAGAAAAAGAAATCCAACTGGGAGCAATTTTGTTTTCTTTTGTCTGTAAGGGACCCGTGGCAGTGTCTGGCGATCCTGGATTGTAGAGGCTTGGGCCCTGGCATCCATGGAGAGATCAGAGGCATAATTAAACTTCCCACACACCTGATGGTCCCCTTAATGAGGCGCGTGGTTTCTTAGTGCAGTGTCAGGGCTCAGGACCTGCTTCTTTGAAGTCCCCATCCCAGGCCCCGGGAAAGGCAGGGTTTGGGGGGTCCCACCTTGTCATAGCATAGCATAGCATATTGTCACAAACTCAACAGTGCACCTGACTTTACAGCAAGGGTTTTGTTGGCTGGACACAAGCTAGATGAGTATGGGAAGAGGGAACAACCACAATTGGGAAAATGTCCCCATCACGCTGGCCTGTAGACAAACATATGTGTTAATGGAGTTTCGTCCCACAGCCATGTTGCCCCCTATAAACACACAGAGACGTATGCTAATTTATAAACTGTTGGCCGAGGGCTAGGGCTTCTCACTGGCTAGCTCTCTCTTAATTATTAACCCATAACTACTAATCTATGTATTTCTATGTGGCCGTATCTTATCAGAGAACGCCTGTCACATGCTGTCTTCCTTCCCAGTCCATACATGGCATTTCTTTCAGGCGCCTCTCTACCTCTCCCCCCCCCCAACATTCTCCTCATCTCCTAGTCCCGCCTACCTTCCCGTCTCTATTGGCCAAACAGTGTTTTATTTATCAACCAATGGGAGGAACATATATGCAGAAGGACGTCCCCCATAACATATGGGGCATTTTCTTGTGTAACCATTGATTTGGAGGGCCCAGCCCACCAAGGGTGGTGTCACCCCTGGGCTGGTTGTGTTGGGTGTATAAGGAAGCAGGTTGAGGAAGCCATTGGGATACTCTGTGGCCTCTGCATCAGCTCCTGCCTCCAGGTCCTGCCCAGGGTTGTGTGGTGACCTGAGTTGTACGATGAAGTAAGCCCTCTCCTCCCCAAGCTGCTTTGGCCATGATGTTTACCAGAGTGATAGGAAGCAAATGAGGACAGATGACACCAGGAGTCGGAGGAATGTCCACCATTCGCAGAGGATATAGAGGCCTCTGGACAGACAGTCACAGCAGCACGTAGGCAACTGTCAAGGAGAGCAGGGACCTGAGGGGACAGAAGTACGGCCAGCCTCTGGGAAGTGGGGAGGCAGGGGAGCCACGTAGAGGGGTGAGATTGACAGCTGACCCAGAGCTACCGTGGGGAGGAGAAAATATGCCAACTTCTTCCTCCCCTACCAAAGGCCACCCCAGGGGACCCCCTTTCTGAGCTGGTCCCAAGTCAGAAGCTATCGAGCCTGAGGGCTGAGCCATGCAACAGGCTCCTGGGCCTCACAGGCGTGACACGAATGAACAAACGATAGCTCAGGTTAGGAGGCACTGCTGTGTGTGACCTGCCCCCCCACAGTTGTGATCCATACATGCACGTGTTTTCTGTTCTCTGGTATTCCATCCCATGCATTCATACATGTTGTGAATGTCTCACCACATGGATCTTCTTCTAGGCTCAAGGCTATCTTAAAACAGATGGATATATTGCCTGGAAGCTACAGTCAACTTCTCCCACAGTAAAGATAAAATCCAGGAGGTCTCTCTCTCTCTCTCTCTCTCTCTCTCTCTCTCTCTCTCTCTCACACACACACACACACACACACACACACACTCACACACTCACACAGTCACACACACACACACACTCACACACTCTCACACAGTCACACACACTCACACACAGAGACACACACTCACACACTCACACACACACTCACACACAGACACACACACTCACACACTCTCACACACTCACACACAGACACACATACACACACACTCATACACACATACTCACACACTCACACACTCACACACTCACACACTCACACACTCACACACTTACACACTCTCACACTCACACTCTCACATGCACTCACACGCACTCACACACACTCACATACACTCACACACACTCTCTCACACGCACTCACACACACTCACACACACTCACACAGGCACACACTCATACACACTCACACACAGACACACACTCTCACACGCACTCACACACACACACTCTCTGTCTCACACACACACACTCTCTGTCTCACACACTCACACACACACACACAGACACACACTCTCACACGCACTCACACACGCACACACACTCTCTGTCTCACACACACACACACACACACACACACACACACACACACACACACACACCACACACAGCAGTGACAGGAGCTGTGCTATTCACAGTGACCGGCCGAGGGTTGACTAGAGTGTCCTTGGAGTGAAGCCAGTTCCCCAGTTCCCTTTCACGCCGTTACCTAGGAGGCGCTGGCATTCCAGAGGGCCAGGAGCTCTTCAGCCTTGGTCGGTCACAGATGTGTGACGTCTACAGCTCTACAGCAGTGCCGTTTGCCCACAGGGTGGCCACACAGACAGACTGGGGTCTCCCAATGTCCCAGTGGCTACTTGGTGGGTGCATTGGGTTTTTTGTTGTTTTTTGAGACAGGGTTTCTCTGTGGCTTTGGAGGCTGCCCTGGAACTCGTTTTAAAGTCAGCACTAAGACATCTCAGTGGTGACCTGGCCAGGCTGGTGGTGACATCCTTTCTTCCCAAATCTGGAACTCGCTTTAAAGTCAGCACTAAGACATCTCAGTGGTGACCTGGCCAGGCTGGTGGTGACATCCTTTCTTCCCAAATTAACAAGAGATAGGGCGTTTTTCTGTCCAGCTCCAAGATAGGGGTTACCTAGCTGACCCCTGGCCGTGGATTCACAGCACACAGTCCTGACCAGGCAGCCGTGGCTTGGGGTTCTGGTGTAAAGTGACATGCACCACACGGGCCTCTCAGTTCATGTCCATGGAATGGGGGGCGGGGCTCTAGGTAGGAGCCACCCCCTCCCCCCAGTAGGGAACTCAAGTCATCCTGTAGGCAGATTGGTAGCATGCCATGGTTTTCCACATGCTGTGGGCAGGATGGACTGTGGCACGCCACACCCAGGGCCTGATTGGTGATATGGACTCACTGTGACATACCATACTCAACACTGGTGGGTGGGAATATGGACTGATGGTGATACCATACCCAGGGTCAATGGACAGAGACTCAGACCAACGTAACCTCTTACGTGGGAAATCGCTTCAGCGGTTCCTGAGCTGATGTTACCCAGAGGGCTCTCTATAGCGCTGCAAACTCTCACCAACACAGTAAGTATAGTATGAACAGAGACAAAGCGAATGCTGGTGTTCTGCAGTCTCTGGCTCTCACTAGCTTCACTGTGTGTAGCTGTGCACAGTAGGAAACCGACCGACTTCTTTGAAGGTCTCACACAAGTATCGGAGAACAAAGCCGATGTGCAGCTATGGACAGGAAGGGGCATTCTCCCGGGGGCCCTGCTCTTTATCCCATTCCACCCAAACCCTGACAGGAATAGCTCCTGCCCAGTTCATCCCTAGGTGCAAGGGCTTGCCTCTGTGACCCCATTTCCCAAACTGTTTTGAATGGGAATGGGTAAGAAAGCCCAGGCAAGTCAGCTTCTCCCCAAAGCAGTTTCAAACACAACTTGCCATGCGTAAGAGGGGGAAAGGGCTGTGCTGGTGTGATTTCTGTACACACAGAGGCCACTAAGACTGAAAGGGATGGTGCGGGACAGGGAGGCTGAAGTGTGCTGGGCATCCCTGGACCCTGTGGGGGCCATGCTGGCTAGAGAAGGCATCTATTTCTCCTGCCTACAGGGTGGACAAGCCTGGCTCTGAAACCACAGCAGCATCTTGAGGGAGGTGACCGGAGGTCATTCTCTGAAATGCTGGGTAGTCAGCATGGGGTACAGCACCCTCAGTGCCTGCCGAGGAGATCAATCTCCGGCAAGCCACCCTTGATGCATTATAAAACCCACGTGCACACGCCTCGGCTGAGGACAAGTCAGAGAAATGAGACATCAGTCTCACGCTGCTGCTTGTAGGAGCTAAGTTTTATTGTTTCAACAACACAAAAGGCTGCCGTCTCTTTAAATAACAAACTATACAAGCAGATCACAAAGAGCAGTAATACAGATGGTTTCCATGGGAACACACATACAGATTCAATAAATAATATAAAATGCTTTTTTGTTTTTTGTGCTAAAATAGAACTCTTCTCTCTCATAGTTACAGGTCCATCCGTCTCTGTAACAGAAAAAGCCAGGTCTATAGAACATAGAAAAATATAATTTAATAGCTGAACTTAAAAAAAAAAAAAAGGCCAGTGTGTTGAGTTTATAATCCACATGCAATACATCCAGCCAAAGGGCAGGTAAACAAACAAACAAACAAACAAACATCACAGTTGACAACTGGAATGGTTGCTGCACTCCTACCTCGGTCGTCAAAGACAATCCTACCTCTAGGGCAAAATGAAAAGGTAAGGGAGGGTAGGTGTTTGTTCCCAGAAAGGAGTCTGGTGCCGGGGACCTAACTACACTATGGGCTTGAATTAACTCTCAAGTCTATGACACTTCGAACTCACTTCCTGCGGGAGGCGGGAGACGGGAGACAGGGGGGGGGGGGTCTCTGTTTTTAAGAAGGGCCATTTAGAATGTGTGGGATCTGCGTGTCTCAGGGACACAGCACCTCCCCGGTGCTGGCAGGAGTGGTCACACCTCTTTTGTGTCACAATGCAGCAACTCTTAGTCCCTTAGTTACTCATGTCCAAGGCAGGCTTCCACTGCATAACCCAGGCTGTTCTGGGACTTGCCATCCTCCTTTCCCAGTGTCCTGAGCGCGAGGGCTGTGGGATATGAGAGGCTGTGCTCGGTTCTCTCCTGTTCTCTAAGGAAAGCAAATCAACAAGGAAAACCCTAGAGTCCGCCTCAACTCAGGAGATGAAGCTTGCAGCCCAGCTTTCTTCATTCCATGGCAACAAACAAATGAAAGACAGGCCTGGATTAAAAACGATGGTATTAGCGCAAATTGAGCATTTAAGACGTTCAAGTGAACCTCGCCCAGGAAAAGAAACTTTTTCTCTTTATTAATTTTGAAATTTTTAAGTTATGAAAATGGAGTTAAACATGCAGAAAGGCCCGTGGTGTCACCCCGAGATGCCCTAGAACCAAGCTGGACACCTCCCTCCACCCAGGCAGCACATTCAGTAGCAGTGACCAGGACACTGTCTCTCTCTGCCTGGGCTACAAAGCACTCAGGGAGCAACTCGGCCTGGGGGAGGGGGGGGAAGCAGCCAAGCCTTGCAGGCAACGCTTGGGAATTCCCAGGGGACCGCCCAGCAGCGTCCATCATTCCTTCCTGGGTGTTCTGTCATGTCAGGAGAATGGTTTCCATCAGCCAACCGAGGAAACCTTCTCTACCTGCCCTGACCCCGCCACAGATTCGCCATAGCATCCACCGGCCTCTCTGGGATCTGAAATGGACCAGCTCCTGTCCTAGGGAGCTCTGACCCTTTGCCACACTGTCCACTGTCCACAAGCATGGCTAGTGCTGCCTCGGAACAGCTGCTTCTAACAGACACACCACCAAGGTCAAGGGGCAGGCAAGCTAAATCTTACTAGTTGACTAGTAGTGGGCTTCCCATCCTCCGTGCACACTGGGGATTAAACCCAGGACCGTGGGTGAACATGGGAGGCAAGAGCTTGGCCCTCAGAGCCACCGACAGCCCTCGGTGTCCTGAAGGCAGGGGCCTTGCTGTATGGCTCAGGCCAGCCTCAAACTCAACTCAGGAGACGAAGCTTGCAAGCCTCCTGCCTCTGCCAACCAAGTCTGCCCAATGATGTCTTTCTGGAAAGGATGTCGTCTCTCCCCAGTAGGCCACCATGCACACTTCATGACTGGTTTTGCACAGTTTGTAACATCATTGTGCAGACCCCTGCATCAACCGTGGGACAGGTTCCCCTGTCAACCGTGACCGTGATGCAATTTCCACAGGCTCCGCTGGGTGGGTGAGGGGAATCAAACTTGCCCAGGGGCCCCAAGGCTAAAAGATAAATAAACCGAGGTTTGCCAAAGGTGTGTGTCACACAGCTGCTTTGAAACGATCTGATGCTCTTGTTTCTTGTTGACTGTGCAAAAACACCATCACCTAGACGATATAATACCTTGGATCATGTTAAGTACTCTGCCCCAGAAACCAGAGTAAGGAGAGAACACACGGGTTTGTTCTGTTAACCGTACAAGAAGCACCTGGCATCTAGGGAGCCACCAACAGGACGGAAAACTGTCAAACAGCCACTTTCCTTCCGCCCTGTGGGCCCCTCACCTTGTGCTTGGGTGGAAGGACCTGACGTCCCATCATCCAACCCATGAGAATCTTGACCGTCGGCCCTCCCTCTCAGCTGTGTCCTCGCCAGGGGTTGAAGGGATACAAAGGTTTACTTGGAGTTAAGTCTGGGGCAGGGGGACTCTTAGGAGACACCCCACACACAAACACAGCTCCTTTTTTAAAAGGGGAGGAGCCTTAAAATCGACTCCATTAAAACAGTAACACATGCTGTCTGTGAGAGTCTGCAGGCAGGGGATCCGCAACCCTGTGTCATCTTCTAAAACCCTTTGGTATAGCTATAACCCCGATTACAAGATTTAGTCTGGCTAGCTCAACACCTGCTGGGGTCCAGCCACCCTCCTGGGGGGCGGGGAGTCTTGTGTATGCCCTGAAAGAGGCGGGGAGGGATGCAGCCCCCACCCCGGGCAGGTCTGATAGAGCTTGTATGAGCTGCCCATCCCAGCCACGCCCGCACAGCAGCATCGATACTCAACTACACGCGCATTTGCGCAATGGAATCTGAACACTAGTCTCCTTAGTTGATCAAACAGGGTGCCCACGGCAGGTCGCAGACATATTCCCACACTGAAGGCAGTGAACAGTGGCACGACATTTTTGTGAACCCAAACCCGGAACAGGCACTGAGACCCGCAGCTCCCCATGCACCTGCATGGGGCAAGAGACGCGTTATCTTCCAAACTCTGAAAGGATAATTGCGATCTAAAAATGAAATGAATAAATAAACACCTTGTTTTCCCCAGCACATAAACACGAGAACACACACTGGGTACTGGTCAGAAAGACCCGTGGCAGAGTGCAGAGTTTGGATGCCAGGTTTCATTATGTGCCCAGCAGCTCATCCAGAGACTCTGTAACATCCCCCAGGAAACTGGACAAGTCCTCAGAGACCTGCGAGGACTTCTGCCCCAGTGTGGTGGCATAGGCACCCAGAATTTGTTCAGGGCAGCAGTGGAGGAAACCATCTTTATGGGGAAGGACGTTGGGCGAACTGTTGCCCCGTCAGAAAAACCCAGTGCACAGTGCATTAACGACAGAAGAATGTGGGCCGTGCCAGGGTGCACAGAGACCACTGGATAGGGCCACCCACCGGTGTGAGTGCATTGTAAAGTGTACTGCAGGGCAAGGCAGTGGCTTTTCTGCCTTGGGCACATCTTCAGACACGCTGCCCGGGCCAGGCAGAGAGAGGGAGCAGGAGGAATCTCTCACAGGCCTGCCCATCATGGAGACCCTGAGCTTGTGCACACGCTGCTGCCTGGCGGGTTATCTACATCCCGCTTGGCTGGAAGTCCTGGGGCATCTCCTCTGGTCATGTTGGCCAGAGATGGCCGTGATGGGTGCCACGGCGGTTCCTCGAGGGGACATTCCTACCTCTGCCCTCTGACTGGCACCCTGGAGCAGAGCCATCGGAGGCAGGCAGTGTACGTGGTACTCAGTGTGACCTCATCACCTCTGGGACAGCCTGACCTGCGGAGTTATCCCTGACCCACAGAGACCCTAGGCTACTGTGCCTCCTCCAGGATTTGGGGCCACAACCCCCAGACTTCAGGCAGGCACTGGTACACATCAGTGCGTAGGACAGGCAACTTGCAGCCCTGGACACTGTGTTCCCACCCTGGATATGCTCCATGCCAGACACGAAAGCTCGAGTGGGAGGCTCATTTCATGTCCTGCATCCGTGGATACCAAAGCAAGTGGGTGCGCAGAGAAACTCTTTCTGCTTCTCCCGTAATTTTGCGTGTGGACAGGCCAGCCCAGAGGATGTCCCAGCTCCTGCAGGGCCATCTTGGTGTCATGGGCATCCCCAGCCTGGAGCAGCCCAGTACTCAGAACCGCTGTGTCTCAGCTCCACACGGCTCCCTGTGGCCCCACTCCACTCCTGGGCTGAAGAGCCGGGGCCCCTCCTGCAGGCCCTGCTGCTCTGTGGTTCAGAGGCCGCTGCTATTCCTGTGGCACAACGGTGGCTTGGAGAGTTCCAGGATGGTGGTTCGGGGTTTGTTGAGGAACTTGGGGGCGCGACGCAGCAGCCTCTGGGCCTCATTGAAGGCGCATGTCAACTCCTTCAGCCACTGTGCAAACTCGGGGTCACTCTGCACAGAGACACAGGTGGGAATTGGAACGGGTCTGCCCATATGCCAACAGCATCTACAAATGACTAAGGTCCCTGGAGCCCGAAAGAGGACACTCCCTGCCTGCCTGCTGGCCCTGAGCCTTTCTTCTTTCTACCTTCAGGTCCCCTGGAACCTGGTGAGAAACTCTAGACAGCAGGAAAGTCAGTTCTGGGCTCTCCCAGATGATTTCCTGTACCCTATCGACTGCCTTAATCTAGTTGGGAATTTTCTCTGGGTCCTAAAACCACAGACCATAGAATAATAATGGAAGGGTGCTATAAGGCACCCACTCGGATGTCTAAGGTAGTTTTGAAGCTCCTATGTCCACCTGTAATCTTAGCACTGGGGAAGCCAAGTCAGCAGAGTCCCAAGTTTCCAGCCAGTCTGGACTACATAACAAGACCCTGTCCCAACAACAAGCTAAAGGGTATCCTTGCTACCGGTTTCTCTCCTTCTGCCCCGTGAACACTCACCTTGGTACACCAAGGGGAAGTGGTCTTCGATGAGCTATAGTACAACTCAGACAAAAACAAAGACACCTCCCCCTTTGGAATCTCAAAGATGGATGTGGCTTAATTTACCTAAACCTCACACTTGCTAAGTCTGTGCCAGTGGCTAGGAGAAGCCTGGGGACCTGTGAGGATGGCCTGTGCCATCCCTGTCTGCTTTTATTCTGGAGAAGGTCAATAGAAACTCACCTCGCACTGCAGGACAAACTGCTTTCCTCCTTTTATTCTGAATAGAATGCATTTTCTGTCTTTAATCTGGGTCTCTTCCACAGACAGGATCTGATCCATGGTCAGTAAATTTTGCTAAACACAAATGGGAAAGTTAACAATTACTTTGCTCCTTCGTGATCTCTTAGGGGTAAATTAAAGTGCATTTCCAAAAGCAAATGGTATTTGCTTCCTTCCTTCCTCCCTCCCTCCCTCCCTCCCTCCCTCCCTCCCTCCCTCCCTCCCTCCCTCCCTCCCTCCCTCTCTCCCTTCCTTCCTTCCTTCCTTTCTCGGCTGGTAGTAGCCTAGAAGTGAAGAGACAAGAAGAAGCTTAAACTAAGGAGGGAAGCAACTCTTCTGTGGAGGCCCACGAGCCTGCGTTCCGGATTACAGTGCTGGCCTGGGCAGCCATGAACGAGCAGGCCACGATCCAGGAACATCTATTTGCTCCTGTCTAGACATCAGCAGGAGAGCCGTGGCAACAGTGGCTGGCAGCTAAGGCGTGGATGGTTTAAGGTCCACATCCACAAATAAATACAGGTGGCACTCTTACAGGATCCTTAGAGCAGATCTAGTGTGAAGGGCGGGTGTGTGTGTGTGTGTGTGTGTGTGTGTGTGTGTGTGTGTGTGTGTGTGTGTGTTTACATCTTAGATAAACTTTACGGGAATCTGGAGCGGAAAACATCACAAGAAACTCCCCGGCTCTCTGTCCCTCTGTTCACTCTTACAGATCTACCTCTGAGATTGTCTGGCTTCACACAGAATTTCACTCAGTGTCAAAAGAAAAAAATAATAATAAAAGATACATTGTTGCAGCCGCGACAGTTTGCTTCCGTCTAGCACAGCCTGGCTTGTGAGGATTGCCAGCCCAGCCCCCAGGAAGACTCTTCAATACCGGCCAGCACAGAGCTGCATCTTGGGGCACCCACAGAACACCCGATTTAGCTCATCAAATCTTAGAGATCTTGCTTTCAAAGAGCCTTGTGGCACAGGGAAGTGACCACAGGCTGTCGACGCCTCTCAATAATGGCCTCGGCATTCTCCAGCAGTTCTCAGACACCATGACTGACATCAAGACAGGAGAGCTGTGCCACCTGCTCTGGCTCTGGTAGGCCACTGAGCCCCCATTCTTGCCTCCTACTACACAAACCATGTCCGGAGTCCGGGGACCATGGCCACACTCACAGTGATGAATCCTGCCCTGCCTTAGAGCTGCCACACACTGCCCACCTAGGTAGACTAACCCTGGGCCTCTCACACGGTGGGTGTTTAAGGAAAGCAGCCTGCCTTGTCCCTTTGCTAACATTAGCTTGAGAAAGGGTCCGAGAGACTGAGATTCCCAGCAGACTGCAGACAGCCTCAGTCGGCATCGTAACCACCCTAAGCAGATCCCACAGGTGACATCCCTCTGACTGGGGGTGAGAACCAAGAGGCACAGACAGGCCTGGCTCAACAGCCCTCCCTACCCACACCCACACTAGGCTGGCTGTGCCCTTGGCTGCCCTGGATTTCTCTCAGGAAATCCAGGGCTGACTCTGGAAGCTGCCAAACCATTTGAGTTTGCTGGGGTGATCGGGCAGTAATCAAGGGAGCTGTAAGCCTCTCTGTGTTTCCCCACTTCACAGATGTGGAAACTGAGGCCGGGGGATTCACCTTGGGCTGTCCAGAGTCCCGTTTTTGGGATCTCCCTCGCCTGCTCTGTTCCCCCACCTCACCATTCCCCTCTCTATCCTCCGCTGACCCCCTGGGCTGTCTTCCTAATGACACCTGCATCTCATTCCAGGAAGGGACATGATAGGGAGTCTTAAAAGTTAGACCCCAGCAAGCCTTGCTTCCTCCACGCGAGACAGGGTAGGAGGCAGTGTGAGGGAGCTGCTGGGCCCCAGCGCCATGCCCGGTCCACCCCTACCACCCCAGAACTCACCCGGGAGTCGCCCTCTCCTCTCCACTCCAGTCGGTTGGGAAAGAGGTAGAAGTAGCGCCTCTGCCACTGTGTGAGGAAGGGGTTTCCCAGCTTCAGCATGAACCCGTGCATGATGCAGTCCTTCCCCAGGGCATAATCTGAGGGTGGAGACAGCCAGCCGTCACTCAGGTCCTGCGCCAACACCACAAATGACACAGGCTCTGGGGCTGGAGAGGGCGCCCGTGGGATGTGGGAGCTCAGAAGGTCCCAGGCGGTGTTCAATCCTTCCTTCTCGGCGTTTGAACCTGCAGCACCCTACTGCCTGGGCAAGATTTTATCCCCAAACTAAGACTGGCCAAGCGAGAATTCCCTCCTAGGTCCTGTTCCACTGGAGGGAACTGTCCCTTAATCCACTCCCGTCCTGTGAATCGTTCTGAAGCCAGGCCCTTTCCCCTCCAAGGTTAAGGTGGCAGTTACAGCACGCTTGTCCTCCATTCACGGCCGGCCGGCAAAGACGGCAGAGTGAAGCAGTTCAGACTCGCGCTGACTGAATGTCTAAGGGGGCGATGATGTTTCACAACACCTGCTAACGGCTTTGGGAATCAGGTTAAAATCTGTCACTCATCCATCAATCTACCCGTGATGCCACTGAGGGGCTAGGCATGAGTCTAGTCCAGTGAGGTGGAGACAGTCAGATCACCCCGGAAAGGATGAGACCCCCCACATGTCATGCCCCTGAGATGGAGGAAATGCAAAGAATGGGGGTGGGTAGGGACCACAGAGCTGCCCTTCTGACATGAGCTTGCTTTTTCGGGCAGTTAAAACACGTTATTGACTGCCTGTGTCTCAGACACGGGCGCCTGCACTATACATTTCTGTCACAGAGACATCTGGAACCTCACTGGCTGGGCCTATTCCGGACTCACTCTGCAATGCTCCATCTCCAAGGACTAAAATTCCAAGGCCGCCCCCCCAAAAACTTCCAGGGGCAGGGAGACCCCAGAAGTCAGCTAGCAATGCTTCACTCGGTGCATACTGTAGCCTGCTGGAGGCTTTCAGAAACTGGGCTCAGCCCTTCCAGGCCTCATACAACCCAAGCCTGGCACGCCCTTCCCTGTGATGCCACTGAACCACACAGCCTTTTACCTTCCTCCTGACCAAGTTGCTTATTTTTAGCCCTCTTCCTGGCCTCGATTTTATCCGTGTCGGCATTGACGGCATCGTAGATGGTCTCCACGACTTCCTGCTGCCAGCGCTCAGAGATCACCAGTGGGAAGTTCTTATAGAGGTCCTGATCGCAGTCCAGCAGCTGGGCATGCAAGGACAAAGGGGTGCATGCTCTAGTGCCTTCCACACCCACACCAGGAATGGCTTCACCAGGACCCCAGGCCAGGCAGCCAGGATGGACCTGGTCTTAGGTAACACTAGGGTATTTTTTTTTTTTTTTGGCAATGAAAACAAGAAAGTATGTTAACTTTTAAAATTGTGTTTGTGTGCACGTGTATGTGTTCCTGGGTGTGGACATGTGTATGAGGGTGCATTGTGTAGACGTGTGTGTGTGTGTGTGTGTGTGTGTGTGTGGCTGTGTGTGTGTGCAGCTCAGTGTATGCGCAGCTGAGTGTGTGTGTAGCTGAGTGTGTGTGTAGCTGTGAGTGTGTGTGTAGCTGAGTGTGTGTGTAGCTGAGTGTGTGTGTAGCTGAGTGTGTGTAGCTGAGTGTGTGTAGCTGAGTGTGTGTGTAGCTGTGTGTGTGTGTGTAGCTGAGTGTGTGTGTAGCTGTATGTGTGTGTGTAGTTGAGTGTGTGTGTGTAGCTGTGTGTGTGCGTAGCTGAGTGTGTGTGTAGCTGTGTGTGTGCTGCCTTTTACTATCAGACCATGTTTATATATTTACATGTGGGGGGACAGGGGACAGTCTCTCTCTCACGGAGCCTGGAGCTTATGACTGATGAGACCAGGCCTCCTCTGCCCCCCCACCCCGCCCCTCTTCACTTCCCACTGCTGGACTACGAGTGTGCACCGCCCTGCCTAATCTTTACTCAGGTGCCCATGAGCAGCAAACCCTTGACTGTGGGCCCCGCCCACCCCCAGCCCTCCACCCTGATTGTATTTAGAGACAGAGGACTCTGACAGCCAAGTAGACTTTCAGCCATAGGCACCGTGTTTATAAGAGAGGGGACAAGGGGCTCTGATAATGGGGAAAAGCCAGGCGAGCTGACTCACCTCCCTCGTATGATCTGAACGGGAGGGAAAGCTTGCCGCCGCCGGCTGGATCAGCAAGCACCTCACAAACTCCCGGCTCACCCGCCACCATGGCTGCATGGACGTTTAAATGTGAGTGGCATGGAGTGCGGGCACCGCAGCCTCTGGGGGTTGCAGAGCGGGGTGTGCAGTTCACAACAGCACGTTATTTTACTCGAATGTCCCAGGCTGCCCTGGGAATCCAGGAGAAATGGCGACTTTGCTGTAGCTCAAACCCAGGTGGAGGGAGCTGCATCAATCCTGTAACACCCCATGGGCTCCAGGAGCCTCCGGCTCCAGCCTGTTGCCCCCGCTCACAGCTGCCTCCAGCCTCTGCCTTCACTCTGTCCCCAACCCTCCCATTCTGAAAGTCTCTGTGACAGCCGATGCAGCCACAGAGCCTGCCCTTTCTCTCCCCAGGCAGAAGGTGTGGGTTGGCGTGTAGGACCGTGGCCTGCTGCTGGAAGGGGAGATTTCAGGTGGCAGAGAGAGCAACTGCCTTTGCGGGGATAAAATGGAGAGGCAGGGCTGGGGTAAGCCACCAGAGTCAGGGGCAGATGACAAGCTGGCAGGCTGGTGTCGACCCGCTGACTTAGCAGTTTAAAAGATGGTAATTTTCCTCATGACTCACTCCCTGTGAGTATGTCTTGTCTCCACTTGGAAAAATAAAGTCATGCACCAAAATCTGAAAAATGCAGAGGATGCTAAGACCACGACCAGCCAGCCCTTGATTGACACGTGCTAAGAGATTCGTGCCACCTACACGTTCACTGCTGACACATGCAGACCTGAGACCAGTGGTTCTCAACAAACCTTCCTGGCACGGGGACCCTTTAATACAGTTCCTCATGTCGTGGTGACCCCCAGCCATGACATTATTTCAGTGCTGCTACATGACAGTAATTTTGCTACTGCTATGAATCGTCATGATATGCAGATGGTCTCAAGGGAACCTTGCGAAAGGGTCATTTGACTCCCAAAGGGGTGGAGACCCACCCACAGGCCGAGAACCAAAGTCCTAGGCTCAGAAGCTCGAGAATCATGGATTCTTCTGCACTGTGTGGAATGTGTCCGAATCGGTTGCTACTCAGATGCAAGTCAGAGGCGAAGGCCACACATTGTAACAATGTGAGTGAGCACTGTGCCAGACTTCAAAGTGAAATGATGAGGGGGGGGGGAAGGGTGAGAAAGCTTTGGCTGCTGCTGCTGAAGCTAAGTGCTTAATACTAAAACTATCACTAAGTGTAATGGGTTCTCCTCTCCTCAAGCCAGGAAGGGTGGGGCGGCCTCTTATCTCAGCATTGGGAGGCTGGGGAGGACCTAGGGTTCCAGGCCTGCTTGCTGCAGAGAGCTTGGTGGTAGAGTGTCTGTCCGTCTAGCATGTACAAGGGCTCCAGTCCATCCAGTCCCAGCCCCCCCCCACACACACACAGCGAATCTTTGCAGAAATCCCACACCCAGAAATGTGCATACCTTGATGCCTTTCGTGTCCTCTTCATCAAACGAGCCAATATCAAAAGCATCTGCGGCGTTGACCTCTCCCCGAGGAGGGATTAGGGGAGGTGGGTACTAGAAGATCCAACAAGTAGGTAGGACCCAGTTATCAGCTGCCCTGTGTGTCCCCAGCCCAAGATAACACTCTATAAAAAGAACACAGCCCTGCCTTCGGAAAGCGAGTGTCCAGAGAGCAGAGCCAGCCCGGAGCCTCACATGGCAAACCCTTACGAGTGCTGGCTTCCCCGGGTGGTCTGAGCATGGCAGGGTGGGCATGGAGTCCCCTCTCCCTGTGGAAACTGCTATCACACTGCAGCTGAGCTTAAACTCATGTTAAAAAATTCAACCCACCGGGGTGTACCAAAGAGAGTACAACAAAGCTTAAAAATAAAGTGGGACGGTTAGTGTGTGGCTCCAAGGGAAAGGTTCCGGCTCTAGCATAAAACAAGAGTTTAAAAAAAGTAAAAAACAAAAATAAATCAGGAACGGGCAGTAGGGGGCTAGCAACCATCCATGTTCAAGTCAGACGTTCCCTGAATGCCCAAGTCTGGCTGTACGCATGTCTCAATTAGCCGGATAGCTGCTGCACCGTGCCCTTCTCCTCCGTGAGCGGTCCATTCATTGGCTGAGATGATACCGCCAAAATTTTTACACAGTTGCCCCTCAGCACCGGCAGAGCTGGCATTGCGTGGCTACAAGGTCGGCCGGAGGAGTGGTCCCTCAGATACAACAGCCGGGGTTTGTACAGAACCTGCTTTACTTCCTCTGCAGACTTTAACCTCAAGGGGACAGCATAAATGCTCTGTAGTAGCAGTCGGGCTGTGTTGTTTCGGCACTAGGAGTCCATGCCTGCTCCGTACACTAATAGTTTTTTGTTTTTCCTGAATATATTCTATCCGTGGTTGGCTGAACCACAGATGCAAAAAACTATC
Source organism: Cricetiscus sungorus (assembly GCA_030556225.1). Taxonomy (NCBI): domain Eukaryota; kingdom Metazoa; phylum Chordata; class Mammalia; order Rodentia; family Cricetidae; genus Cricetiscus; species Cricetiscus sungorus. Next base: position 35,237,935 of record JANBXA010000044.1, on the reverse strand, counting down.
TGGCCTGTGTGAGGAAAATGAGGAAGGAAGAGCCCCCCCCCCCAGTGGGAATCCTCTCTGTGGCCCTGAGTACACATAAGGCATGACAGAGCTGGGGTGGGGACCTGGAGGGACAAAGTCAAAAGCCAGCAGCAGAGAGACAGACAGACAGACAGACAGACAGACAGGCAGAGCTCAGAGAGCCCAGAGCAATACCTTCCGTAAGTATACGTGCTGCCAGTCAATGCCCTTGAAGAAGATGTGTTCCTTCACCTCTTGTGCCCTGGGGAAGAGGAGAGAGAGAGGGAGGGAGGGAGGGAGGGAGGGAGGGAGGGAGGGAGGGAGGGAGGGAGGGAGAGAAGGAGAGAGGGAGGAAGGGAGGGAGAGAGAGAGTACCACAGGGGTCAGATGGGAAATGTGACAGGCACTGTGCTAAACTGTCTCCCAGAAAGGACCCACAGGGAATGTTCCAGCTCCTTAAGAAACCAATTGCAGGCTGGAAAGTGGCTCAGGGAGTAATGCACTTGCTGTGTAGCCACAGAACCTGAGTTTGGATTCGTGACTCCCATGTAAATGCAGGACTGGCATGGTAGCAAGGGGCAGAGGGGATGCTCTGGGCGTGCAGCTAGCTAGACAAGGCCAACTGGGAATCCATGGGGAGAGACCTGCTCCAGTATGCAAGGTAGAGAGCAAGCGAGGAAGACACACACGCACGCACACACACACACACACACACACACACACACACACACGCAGACATATATGCACAATACACTCTCACATACACACACACACGCACACACACACGCAGACATATATGCACAATACACTCTCACATACACACACACACAAGCAGATATATATGCACAATACACTCTCACATGCACATACACACACACACACACACACACACACAAGCAGACATATATGCACAATGCACTCTCACATGCACATACACAGTGTATTCTTGAGAGCTCTGTCACACACACAGAGACTCACATGCATACACACACACACACTTATACAGACGTACACACATAGACACACGTGTGCACCCACAAGAGAGTACTTGTGTGGGCATTCGCCCCCCCACCCCCACACCCAGACACATAGTAAAAAAAGAAAAGTTACTCTCAGAGAGCACAGAAAATGCTGCAGAGACAAGGAGCACCGCCACTGAACCCGGGAAGGTGTCCCCTTTGCCCAGATGTATCCTGCAGCGCAAGACAGCCTGGCAGTCCCCACAGATACACACGTGTGCATCCGTGTCATGTGGCTACAAAAGACAACACAATCTGAAGAAGAGCGATGCCAAGGGGCTTTTTAAAAAGACAAAATCAACGGAAGATTTGGGGATCTCAATGATCAGAGAGGATAAAATAAGGAGTCAAAGGAGAGAGGCAGCTAACACACAAGATCAGGAGCACAGAAGATCATCCTGCCAACCCTAATGAGAGTGGGAGGGGCTGGGGGAGGCCGCACACATCTCTCGAGCTGAGCAGTACCAGCCGCGGAGAAGCCCGTGGCATCCAGAGAGGCTCTGACCCCACAGAGCCACTGCCCCAGAGCGTCAGGGGCCTCTGCCCAGCTTCAACAGCCAGCTGGATTGAGGGGAAGTGTTCGCCCCTCAGCCCCTCTCTAAGGGGCTACTTGGGAACATACTGAAGCTAAAAGATGGGGCCCAGGAAAATGCGGAGCTCTGGTCAGGTAAACAGCAGACCCAGGAAACTCCAGACCCACGGGGGATGGAGACGCGGAGGCCACACCCAGTTCTCACAGGACTTGGTAGGAAAAAACGAAAACCCCACAACCATTCTCATTCTCATTCATTCTCTCCTCTCTCTCTCCCTCTCTCTTTCTCTCCCTCTCTCCCTCTGTCTCTCCCTCTCTCCCTCTCTCTCTCTCCCTCTCTCTCCCTCTCTCCCTTCTCTCTCTCTCCCTCTCTCTCTCTCTCTCTCTCCCTCTGTCTCTCCCTCTCTCCTCTCTCTCTCTCTCTCTCTCTCTCTCTCTCTCTCTCTCTCTCTCTCTCTCTCTCTCTCTCTGTCTCTCTCCGTAACCCCGCCCCGTGACTCCACCCAGCGTGACCCCACCCAGCGTGACCCCACCCCCATGTGACCACGCCCCATGTGACCACGCCCCATGTGACTCCACCCCGTGTGGCCACGCCCCAATAGACGCTGAGGGCTTGGATACTTGAGACCAACCTTTTCTTTGGCGAGGGGACCCTGAAAGATGACCTACCCGCCTCCGCAGCAGCCCAGCCGCTGGCTCACGTCCCGCTGGAGCAAACCCTCCAACAGGGACCTCAGCTCAGGGGAGAAGGCGTCCGGAAGCTGCACATTCTGGAAGAGATGAGACAGATTTCGAAGGACCATCCTAAGATGGTGGACTCACAGCTAATCAGAGGTCAAGGCTGCTCCTCGGGTAAGGGAAGATCTAAAGCTGACTTCATAACAGGTTAACATTAAACCTGAAATGGCTACTGACTGGCTTTGGAATCCGTCAGGTTGGTTGGTCTGAAGAGCCCGTGGCCCTCACCTCTGCTACAAGGGATCCTCTCCCATTTATTTGAAGGCCACGTCTGCTCCCCGTTTTCTATATCTTTCTTGTTCCGTTCATTTGCAAATCTCACCATTTGCCCTGGAGTTCTGTTTCAAGTCTTTTTTTTTTTTTCTTTCAAAATGTCCCCTAGGAATGTTTTTATCTTCACATATTTATTTCAACCATGCACACTTTGTTTTTATATAATAATATTTTATATATGTCATATATAATATTTTGTGGTTTTTATCCATCCTCACGGTTGCCTGTATGCGTATCTATAGATAAAGAATGAGTGGTTGTTAAATGGGCATGGGTGCGTGTGTGCCACGGGGCCCCTGTGGAGGTCAGAGGACAGCCGTGGGTGACAGTCCTTGCTGTGCCCGGCTGTCTTTGTTGTCTTTTTGCTGTGCACACCAGGGTGAGGGGACCATGGCCTTCTTTCTGGGGATTTTTCACCAGGCGTCTCACAGCAGCGCTGCTATTACAAATGCAGCCTCATCTGGCTTCCACAGGGGTCCCGGGGACCAGAACTCTGGCCTTCAGGTCTGTGGTTTGAGCTCTTCATCCACAGAGTAAGCTCTCCAGACCCGTGGTACCTTATGCCTATCTACGGCACATTTCATCAGCAGCAGAATGTGATGTGGAAACCATCCTTAATCCTCTTACCACTGTGAGGGTCATTCGGTCTATCTCGTGCTTGTCTTTGGTTTTATGCTGCCTGAAGGGGCTGTGGCTGCAGATATAAAAGAAAGCTCTATTAACACAGGGCATTGGATAACTTAGTACAGGCACTGACTAATGTCCGGCTAAAACTAATACACAGAAGTTCAAAGATCACAAACAGTTGCCATTTCTGGAAGCAAAACCTAACCGCAGAAAAGACCGGATCCTGCAGGAGCCAGGCACCTCTTACTTATCTTCTCTGCAGTGACTTATGGCAGAAAGACAGGCTTCCCCAGTTAAACGTGACCAGCAGCACACAGGCATGGGACAGCCACGCCCAGGAAGGCGTGAGGGCTGCAGTGGCTGCAACGCAAACTTCTGCAATCCAGCTCCTAAAATAGCCCGATAGCCCGTGCTGCACCACTGCTGCATCTCTGAGTTCCCGAGGTGTGTGCATCTGCCTAGAAGCCGGGGTGCACAGCAAGACACAGCCTTGGTGACAAGGACTGCACCAGCAGGCCCAGTCTTGCTTTACCCAGGATGAGGAGTTGGGAAAGCTGGGGTCCGTGTGACAGAAACCTTCAGAATCCACACCTGCATCGAGACAATAGACGGTGACAGCAGACAGCAGGTGCGAATACGGCGGTCAGTTGAAAAGTGTCAGAGCCCAGTCACGCTTGGTAAGCGATGAGGAGGATTCCTCTTTGCTGTGTTATTCGTTTGTTTTAAATATTTGTTTTCTTACTTTTCAAGCTATTATCATCATATAGTCACACCAGGCCATTTTCAGCCCTGTATATAAATAATGTCACCATCTTCTGCACCCCTCTTCTCTCTCTCCCTGCCTCCTGTTCCCTCCCAATCTCCCCTCTTTTCTTCCCTCTGCTCCAGTTTCCACACTCTCCGATAATCCACGCATACGATTTTGTGTCTCTCTAAAGTGTGGGACCACAAGTGCCAGGACACACCTGATATTTGTCTTTCTGGGACTGACTCCGTTTGCTTTATATGATTAGCTCCAGAGCAGCCGTTTCTTACTCTGAATAGCTTAACTTCATTTTCTTTTATGGCTGCAAATAACTCTCCATCCAAGCCTCTGTTGGTGGATGCCTCGGCTGCTTGGCTGCTTCTGAAGCTGAGCTATAGTGCGCATGGGTCAGCAAGTGTCTGTGATGTGTTCATGTGAAGTTTTACATCAACATCCAGCAGTGCTATACAGTATCACACACACACACACACACACACACACACACACACACACACACACACACACGGGGTAGGGGAGGGATCTGTGTAACACAGGCTGTCCTCAAACTCAGTTCCATCCTCCCACCTTAGTTCCCAGGGTGCTGGGATTTCAAGGGTGAGCCACAGGTTTTGTGTCTTTGAAAGTCTGCAGAAGCTAGCTTTCACAGGAAGCCTCACAGTTAAGTGGTACTTTGAATATGCAACTTAGAACCCACGGCCTAGAGATCTATTTGAAACTGAGGAAGGGCTAGCCAGGCCTGGGGTTTCCTTACAGAGAGGCGTGCCTTTGACAGCCACGCCTGTTTATAAGGTTTGTAAGACACAAGCTAAACCAAGATACTCTGGAAAACATTCCATGGCCAACTCCACCAATCACAGTGGCGCATGGGACCCGTGATCATGGCAACTCTAAGGGAGTGAGTCCCTGCCCCACCTGTCCTGGGCTGCCCCTGCCTGCTGCAGGGAAGCCTTTTAGTCTCAGACTCCTTCCTCCTCCTCTGCACAAGAGAGGGCGCCCCAGCATCGCAGTGAACCACTGACCCAGGCAATCAATTGCCATCTCCTAAAGGCACTGACCTGAACAAAAGACTCAAGCAAAGGCACATTGGCACAAGGACACGAGACAGTCTTTAAATAGGTTTGATTAGAAAGAATTCTTTTTGCCTCGTTTCCAAGGAGAAGGAATGCGCGGTTACTGCTCTCAATGAGGAAACACACACCAGGCATGGCGGTACACTAGCCTGGGGGGTGGAGGAGCAAAGGATTCAGGGTTCAAAGCCATCCTCAGCTATGCAACAGTTCCAGACAAGCACAGGCCACATGAGACACCGTCAAATAAACACATAAAATAATGAAAACCCGAGCGGAGGGCAGTATCTGCTTGCTACTGGTGGCACTGTGCTCAGAGTCACCATACTGCCTCACGGGCAGCCCTCTTTGTACACGCCCACAGATGGTTCCCCATGTGGGGACCCAGGTATGGATGCCGACCATGAATGCCG
>JANBXA010000044.1:35142500-35227500 GCA_030556225.1 Cricetiscus sungorus | reverse complement strand
CCTCGGGAGCCATGTACCCATGAGTGCCCCTGGGAGGAAAGGAAAGGCGGTCACGGTCACAGGCTTATGCTCACCCTGGAATGAGGGTGAGCGTGGAGGAGAGCACAGGCCTCAAGCCGAGTGCCCCCCCCCCACCAGCAGAAGCCAATCATGGATTTGCACCACTGAGCTCACACAGGAAGGGAAGGAGGATGAGGGCAATTCTGCTGAGGCGTTTGCATCCCACTGACTGCCACGGTTTTGACTCCACTGACCTGGCTTGCTAGGTGGGTGTCAGTGAAGACCCTAGGGTACATGCACTGTGCTCTAAGATGAGCCTGAGTGAGCCAGGGCACCTTCTACAGCACCACCAAAAAGGGACTTGGGAGAGCCCTGGGCCACAGCTCTACAGCCTCTCTCTGTCTCTCGCTGGCACCTCTCTCTCGCTGAGGGGATGAAGAGGTGCTCAGGGGAGAGCAGGTGTGGCTCCAGCTCAGCATCACGAGGCCCAAGAGGTGAACTGAGCCCATGCAGGGCAGGAGGGGGTTCAAATCCTGCCTTCGTCAGGGTGAGTGGCTGCTGACTTGCTTGTGCACGCTGAGGTTTTACTCAGAAATCCCTGGTCAGTAAGGACCATGGGTGATCCCTGGAGCCCATACAGGGCTTGATGGAGCTGCATAAAACATGCTATGGGTGCTGTCAGGTAGTAGAGGGCCCAGCTTTCCTCAGGATGCCAGCATAAGGTCAAGAGAGCCATGCCAGGGAGAGGAGACCTCTGCCAGGGCTCCCGGAACACTTTCTGAGATATCTGAGTTTCAGTCTAGCCTGGCTGGCAGTCGGGCACTACCCATGACTGAGCCACACTTTGGAAGTTCAGGGACACCGTCCGGGATAAATCAAACAAGCTGCTGTAGAGGGGCTCTGCAGGTGTTCACCAGAGCTGCCCCAGGGCCACCCTGTGCATTTGTCATCTGCATAAAGCAGTGCCAGCACTTAAACCAGGAGCCCGACCGACTTCTCAGTCCAATCTCTTTGAGAATGCCGTTTGAGACAGCCAGTACCAACTGTCCACACAGATCAGGGACAACTGGGGGGCAGTTCTTTAGGCACACTTGGGAGGGAGGGAGTTCTCACTCCTGGGCACGCCTGTGCCTAAACTAGGTTGGGTTAACTGATGTGGGGAAACCCACACTTGGGTCCCTTGGGAGGGATGATTCACTACTGTGCCCGTACTGATTGGGTTGCTGATGTGGTAAAGTCTGCACTACAAGTGGGCAGTGCTATTCCCTAGGCTTGGGTCCCCGGCTGCATAAAAAGGTCAAAGTTAGCTGAGCACAGGCTGGTCCCCTGACTGGATGTGGTGTGCCCAGCTGCCTCGGATCCCGCAGCTAGGACGTCCCTGCCATGATGCTTTATGGCCTGGAATTACAAACCAAATAGGATCTTCTTCTCTTAAGTCCCTATTGTCGAGGTATTTTACTGCAGTGACAGAAAAAGAAAGCTAAGTAACTGTTCAAAACACAGTTTTTCCCAAGGCACAACAGCCCTCCATCTGGACCAAGGTGGCCAGGCGAATGGGGTATAAACAATACCACGCCACAGGGAGGAGGTTCTGGGAAGATGAATTCTTATGAACTCTCCTACTCACGTTCAGTTATGACCACAGTAGACTGAAGACATGAGCATACCGGAGAGGGGGGGCATTAAAAATTCAAAAGGATCTGTCGAGAATGGCCAAGCATCCACCCGGGAGGAGTGCTGGTAGCCGTGCTCCAGTCTTGTTCCCCGTTTGCGAGCAAAGAGCACGGTACTTCAGAAACTGCAGTTTGCAATCAGCGTATCAACTTGCAGCTTTGATTTGACCCAGGCCCTCACAGAGCACCACAAACACACCCCTTCAGTTCTAGTTACACAAAGGAGGGGCCTGAGGACAGTAAAATGTAACTGTAAAAGATTCGGTGCTAAGTGTGAGAACTTTTCGTATTTGTCTGTGTGTGCACGTGCGAAGCGGCCATACTCAGGCCACGGCTTGTGTGTGTGGAGGACACATGACAACTTGTGGGGATCAGTTCTCGCCTCCTTCCCATCACGTGGGTCCTGGGGGCTGAACTCAGGTGGTCAGACAGGGTGGCAACAGCTATACCTGCTGAGCCTTTCTGGGCCCAGGGGGAGACGTTCTAGAAGGCAAAGTGGGGTTTGGGGGTGTGGCTCACTGGCACGCTCTTCTCACTGCTGCTTCAGAGCTGGGCCAAGGCCTTTACCTAGAGGTGGCCACAGGCCAGGTCACCTGCACTTAGTACCATCACCACTAAATGCAGTTCTGAGTCATCAGAGACGGCTAAGGGCTGTGGCTTCCCTCGGGAGTCACTTCCCTGTGACAACTGGTTCGCCTCCCAAGTCCAAGGGCATGACCTGCATTAAACCCTGAACTGTACGTAGGTGGCTGGCTGGCTCCCCGGCAGTTCCTAATTTCTCAGAATTAGGAGATGGAGATGGGAAGTCGTCCCTGAGCCCTCCCTGGGGCATTCCGGGCAGCCGTCACATGCCTCTCCCGGGCATGGGCTCTGTCACATACTCTGGTAAAGGGACTTACTAATAGAAGAAGAGACTAAAGGCCAGAGAGGGCAAGCTGACATGCTCGGAATTTCACAGGCAGCAAGCATGACCACGGCGGCTTCCGAAGAACCAGAGCCCTTCCTACAAGCCAGCCGATTCCCCGAGCAGGCTCAGATCCCCAGGAGCCATGCCTGTCCCCACAAATAGTGACAGGAAGCACCTCGTTCTATACCTCTAGTCCCACCACGTTGACACTGAATACAACAGAGAAAAAAAATCCCAGCTGATGCAGGACATGAGGGGCACCAGTGGCCAGGAGGTGTTGCCTGAACACAGGAGCCACAGAAGGGAAAAGCAGCAAATGGGGCAGACAGGCTACTCACACACTGGCATGAGGCTTCTTTTTGGAGAAATCGCAGGCGAGGCCAAGATCAGATATCCTCACATGCCCGTGCTCATCCAGGAGGATGTTTGCAGGCTGGAAGAAAAAGAAGTTCAAGAGTCCCCAAGAGGTCACTGGAACTTTGCGTGCCCTCCACAGGGTGTACCCTGTGTGTCATCATTTCATCATGGCCCACATGACCTCTTCACTGGGAACTCTGTGTCCTCAGGATCAAGGCAGCAGGACAATGCAGTGCTCAGCTGACTTCGGTGGGAAGGAGCTGTGAGAGAGGCAAGGGCCCTCCCCACCAGAGAATGACACCCAAGGTGGGGGGCGGGAGGGTTCCCACTATGGAATTGAAAGCGTGTCCTCCCTGTCACCCCAAGAGCTTTTGTGTAGCCAGCATGGATATCCTAGCAATGGGAAACAGGGCCACAGGCTTCTGCAGACCCTCTGTGGACCACGAGGTTTCAGAGGATGTGGCTTCAAGGGCCAAAGCAGGAAGGGATCCTGCAGGGATATGCAATTGCTAAACCCAAGGACGGGAAGCATCCTGAAGCATCATGCCAACCCTGATGAGCAGCCATGGCCGACGAGGGCCCCACCAAACAGCCAAACTGGAGTCTGACCCTGCCTCTGATGGATGGACATTTCCATCCAGCTCAGATTTGGTCAGAGCAATCACAAACACAGAGACCCCACCCCCAGCACACCCAGCTACAGTCACCTCAGGAATATCTTCCTTCTGTGAGACACCTACTGTTTTGCCTAAAATAAAAATAATGGCAAGCTCCTACAACACTGAGACATGAATAGTCATGAGTGACTAGAATTAAATTTGAATGGGAATTAAATAACATCGTTGCCTACAAAATAGCTTAGAAAATGGAAACAGAGAGAGAGAGAAGGAGGGGGAAGTAAAAGTCATTCCAGGGTTTAAATTAAGATACAGGGCAGCAGCTCTGTGAGCTGTCAGCATGTATGAGGTTCATCATGGAATTCATGAGCAGCTAACATGCCAGGAGCCTGCCAGCATCTGGTTATTTCTAGTTCAATCTAAAAAAAAAAAAAAAAAAAAAACTTATCTTTTCTTTTGTATGCGCACATGAAAGCTAAGAGAGGAATTCTTTAACCCAAAGAATGCTTTCAATTTCACAGAAGTATTCTGGGAAAGAAAACTATGTGCTCAAAACCAAAATACAGCACTTTTGCTTCCTAGATTAATCAGCGGCAGGAGGGGTGGGCACGTCTGTCATGGGGCCACTGCCACTTGGGAGGCAGAAACAGAAGGGTCTCAGTTCCATGCTGCCCTGGGCTACAGAGTGAGGGCCCTGCCTCACACAAGCAAGACAGCAGCTTCTCAAAGAACCCAGGCGAAAGGAGCGGGATTTCATCCCAGACCACGGTGTGTTCAGATCACCTTAGCCAGAAACGGAAAAGAGAGGCTAACACCCTCTGGGCGTTTTCTTATACTGTCGTAAACTGGTGTTGCTGTTTACACATCACACACACACACACACACACACACACACACACACACACACACACACACACACACACACACGTCTGTAATCTGTTGGGGTCTCTGTCCTTGACGGTTTGGTTTGTTTTTGTCAACTTTACACAAGCTAGAGCCAGCTGAGAAGAGAGGACCATAATTGGGGAGGGGGGAGGGAACAAAAACAAAAAAACAAAAAAACAAAAAAAAAAAAAAAAAAAAAACGCCTCCATGAGACCAGGCTGTGGGCAAGCCCGTAGGGCATTTTCTTAATTAGTGATCGATGCGGGAGGGGCCAGTCCACTGTGGGTGGGGCCACCCCTGGGCTGTGGTCCTGGGTTCTATAAGAAAGCAGGCTGAGCAAGCCATGGGGAGCAGGGCAGTGAGCAGCTCCCTCCACGGCCTCTGCACCAGCTCCTGCCTCCAGGCCCCTGCCCTGCTTGAGCTCCTGTCCTGACTTCCCTGCATGATGAAATGTTGCGTGGAAATGTAAGCCACCCTTCCCTCCCCAAGTTGTTTTTGGTCATGGTGGTTTATCACAGAACTAGAATCCCTAACTAAGGCAATTCCTTTTACTCTCTCCTCTATCTGCATCACACGTAGATGGTGTCACCATGGACACGCCCAGAAGCTACTGGGTTCCCTCCTGCATGGAGACCCCAGCACCAAGCACACCTCTAGGACAGGAATCACAGTTCACTTCCAGCAAGGTGGCCCCAGGAAGTTCTAGGGGCTGGACTGCAATCCACAACCCACCCTTCTCCATCCAAACAGCCTTGGTGACAGGAACCAAGATGGCATCACCCTTTTTTACAGTTAGTCTTTATCCCTCTCAAACCATCACCAACCAGCAGGGCAGGATCTGTTCCTTAGTGTCAACCCAACCACGACCGACCATCTACAAAGTGAGAAATGCCCAGCACATGCTGACCACCATCTCCCTTTATGGTGTGAGACCTTCCTCACCCAGCATCTTAGCAGGCACTGAGGTTGCCATGACAATGGGGATTGGCCCGAGGTACAGCCCCTGCTCTGGGTCACACAGGGGACGGCGGGCACGCCCCGCTCCTCCTCCTCCTCCTCCTCCTCACCTTCAGGTCTCTGTAGACAACAAAGCGGGTGTGCATGTGCTCCAGGCCCAGGATGACCTCACTGGCATAAAAGCGCATCTCCTTCTCAGAAAACACCCCGTGCTGGGACAGGTGGTAGTGCATGTCGCCCCCTGCAACCGGGAGACCCAGAGGGCAAGTCACAGAGTGTTCACTGTGAGTAGACAGGGCTCACCCTAAGAAATGAGGGCAGAGAAAGGGGGCAGCTCTTCCCTAGACACCTTCCTTCCGTTTCTGTGACGCGGCCAAAGGTGTGTGTTGACCATCACCGAAACGACTTCAAGGGGGTGATGGGCGAGACCCTGTCTCACGGAGGAGCCGGAAGCCACCATTCCGGGCTTGGTGGCTCTACTACCAGTTACACTAGCAAGCATGGGCCGGCTGAACCCCTGATTATAGAACCCACCCAGTCACTGAGGCGTTCCAAGCCACCTGTGCGTTCCAAGGCAGCAACCTCCTGGATAGCCCACAGTTAAAAAACAAACAAACAAAGCCAGAAAAACCTTAAACCCGGGTCCCACGGAGGGAGGTTTGAGCTGTCAAAACAGTGAAGGGTAGCTGACAAAACCCAGGCGGTGGGCATCTAAGAGCCCTCATAAAACCGTCGCCCTAGCCAGAGAGTTCAGAGTTGCTCAAAGCATAATGTTGGGAAAAGCGAAGAGCCAAGTGGGTTCGAGGGCAGTCCCTAAGGTCCAGGGCAGGGCGGCGTGTGTGTGTGTGTGTGTGTGTGTGTGTGTGTGTGTGTGTGTGTGTGTGTGTGTGTGGTCTGTGTGTATGTGTGTGTGTATGTGTCTGTGTGTGTGGGTGTATGTGTGTGTGCGTGTGTGTGTCTGTGTGTGTGTGTGTCTGTGTGTGTGTGTGTGTGTGTCTGTGTGTGTGTGTATGTGTGTGTGCGTGTGTGTGTCTGTGTGTGTGTGTGTCTGTGTGTGTGTGTGTGTCTGTGTGTGTGTGTGTGTGTGTGTGTGTGTGTGTGTGTGTGTGTGTGTGACTTTGCTGCCCTGGGCTTCACGCCTCTCTTCCACCATTGAACATGTGCCTAGACACTGAATAAAGCCCCGCAAACTCTTTCCAGTGGGCCCCGCCCCCTCTGCACATTCGCCCAGGGGATCTGCAGGGCATGCGCTGTTGGCTCTGGCTTCTTGGACTCATTACTGATCTTTCTTCCTTCCTATTTTGGGGGTAGATCTGAGCTCAAATCAAACACTCGAAACATTATAAAACTTCAAGCAAACTAAGGGGAAAAAAAATAAAGGATCTGAATGGCTGAATGTCTTTCAATGTCTTTCATTTCAGCTTTTCCTAAAAATACTCCAAGTGCTCTGATACCACATCCTCGTGCTGACAGCTCTTTCCAGCTGAACATTCTGTGTCTGTGCATTTTCGGGGCGGCTGCTCACTGTTCCAGAGATGAGCGTGGAGTCCCAAAGACTTCGGAGGCACAGAAAGAAGAGCAAGGCGGGGCCCTCACGAACCAGCCCTGGAGGGCCAGCTCCTCAACACGTGTCTATCTTTGGCCTATATTCTTGGGAGATATTTCATTCCTAAAAGTTGAGACCAGGAAATTAGCTAAATGAAGACTGGGGCCAGCTGCCATCCAGAAGGTAAAACCTCAAGACAGGTATTTGTTTTGTGAGAAGTTTCTGGGACCCAGCTTCCCAGGGAGAGAATGGGCAGCCCGAGAGAGAAATCACAGCCACTGTTGCAAGATGAATCTATGGGAAAAACCACAGGGCAATGATGCCCTCCAAACTTCAAAGACAGTCCAAGATTACGGGACGGGTTCTCAGAGCCCAGCATGCCTGGATGCCACCAGCTCGCAATGGGGCCATGCACATCTCCCCTCTGCAGCCGGACCCTGGGGTTCGCTTACCGTTCATCAGGTCTAGGATGAAGCAGAGTTTGTCTGGCGTGTGGAAGGCGTAGGTCATGCACACGATGAAGGGACAGTCCTAGAATGGATGAACTCAAGCCTGTGAGGGGGGCAGAAGACGCTCCCCAAAAGCACGCCCACCACCAACCCCCCCCTGCAGACCGCTGCTTGAGCCTTCTTCTTGGCTCAAAGTGTGGCATGCACTGGTCATTTCAGAGGCTGTGGAGAGCACCAGACCCCACTGACAAGGAGACAGAGGCACAGGCCACCACCAGAGCAGCCGGACTTGAGGCGTTCCCTTACCCTGACTCAACCTGGCATTTGAAGATTTGAAGCAGCCCCTTCAAAGGACCAAAACCTCTGGGAACACTACTGCCCCTCTGGTCTCTGCTGGAGGGGTGGCTAGTAGCTGTGTTATTAGAATAAAATTAGCTTTTGAAGGTAGAAAATATGGTGTAGAGTGACTGACAGAATAACTCCACAGTAAAAGGGTGTCCATGTCCCTGGAACCAGCTATGGGTTCCACAGAACCCTAAAGGAAATGGACTCTGACAGGTTGATTAAAGTGCGGGGCTGTACATAGGAAAAAGTATAGTCACTCTTTACGAAAAGCACGCCAGCAAAGTCATAGGTAGATGTGATGACTTCTTATGGGGCTGGGAACAGGCTCAGTGGGAGGAAGCATCGCTGGTACACAGCAGGAGGGTCTGAGTTCAGATGCCCCGCACCCAGCAGAACACACATTAGAAATGCCAGCATTAGGGAGGCTGAGACAAGGGGATCCTGGGGTCCGCTGGCTGCCCGTCTAGCCAGGTCACTGAGCTCCAGGTTCAGTGTGAGACCCTGTCTCAAAACCCAAGGTACAGAGTGACAGGAACTTAGCAGCCACCTCTGCTTTCCACAGGCACACATATGAATAAGGACCCTCACATCCTTCCACACAGGTGAGCACACACACATACACACACTGATGCATACACACATATGTGAATGCAAAGATACACACACACATATAGGTATATGCACACATGATATATATACATATATGTATGTGTGTGTATATATATATTGCGCTCACATAAATGTACATGTGCACCCATGTACACACACAAATATACACATGTATATACATGTACACACACAGAGGTGCACACGTGTATACACACAGGTACACTACTCATATGTGCACACACAGGTGCTCAGAATGTATAAACACAAGCACATGTAATATATATCTACACATACACACAAGTGTACACATGTATACACATACATACACATAGGTGCACACATGTAAATGCATACACACAGGTATGCAAACATACACACATATACAGGCACACACAGAGTGCCGCCTATATAAGGTAAACGTAGTTCAGACAGCATGGCCTAAGCTCTAACACAAAACAGTGTAGCTAAGGGAGGGAACCCTCCAATGGGCACACGTGTAGACGGCCACCTGAGTGCAGTGAATGTAATTTAAGAGGCCACGGGCAGGGTAAGTGTTTTCAGTCAGTGCTGAAGAGCTGAACATCTGTAAAATAAAGGCCTTGTTTGGCCTGGCCTCACACTCTGCACCAATACCACCATTCAGAGGCTTCGGTGCTGAGCTGTGACTGCGTGCTGAGCTATTACCTGGCTTGCATTGTGCGTCACCTGCTGACCCCATGATCTGGCAACCCCACACCAGGTAGACAACCGGGGTCCATCTGTACCACAGGTGCAGGAGTGCCACCCCCAGAGCTGCCTCACTCTGCTCTGTTTGGATTATCCTCACCCAGGGAAGTCTCTGAGAAGAGCCAGGGAGAAGGTGCACTACTAAGTCAGGAGGCTCTGAAGCTGAACAGTAACTCAGGCTCTGCAGACAACGCACAGTGTCTGCCCTCTACTCTCTGGGTCCTTCCCTTACAATCCTGGAAATGGAAGGACCGTTCTTGACTCATGGGCTGTCTAGAAGAAGGTCTCAAGCTGGATTTGGTCCTGGGGCCACACAGCTCTTTACAACCCTGCTGTCCAGCTACACATCGAGTGACTGCCGTGTGGAAAGGTGCTATCTCATGCTCTCGGGGAGAGGGAGACAGACAGATCAGGCTAAGAGCCGAGCTAGCCACCCTGCGAAAGCTCTGCCTGGGCGGGGAGCTCAGAGGGCCTGAGTTCAACCCCCAGAACCCACATTAAAGAGCATGGTGACCTGTGCTTACCATCCCAGCACTGTGGAGACAGAGAGAGGTGATGTACGAACCTGGACTCATTTCCCTAAGTTCTAGAAAAAAACTGGGTTCAGACAGCTTCATCTTGATCCTCTATTGAGGTGGTGAATTTACTGACCAAAGGTTGTATACCCCCAGGTACTAGAAATGCTGAGCTATCCTCCTGCCAGCCAGTGGCCTTCTGGGGCCCTGACTTAATCAGGATTACTATTGCTGTGATGAAACACCATGACCAAAAAGGGTTTTGTTTGGCTTTCATATCCTGAATCACATTCGCTGAGGGAAGCCAAGGCAGGATCAGGGCAGGGCCCTGGAGGCAGGAGCTGAAGCAGAGGCCATGGAGGGAGCTGCTCACTGGCTTGCTCCCCATGGCTTGCTCAGCCTGCTTTCTTACAGAACCCAGGACCACAGCCCAGAGATGGCCCCACCCACAGTGGGATGGCCTCTCCCTCGCCAATCACTAATTAAGAAAATGTTCTATCGGCTCGCCTACAGCCAGATCTCATGGAGGTATTTTCTCAGTTGAGGTCCCGTCCTCACAGATGACCCTACCTAGTGTCAAGCTGACACAAAACCAGCCAGCACAGGGCCCCATGCTTCTGCATTTCTCCCCATGACCTTCTGGGACACCATCTTGTTCTGCTAAAGGGTTTCCTCTTTATCCTCAGTGGGGTTCCCTGAACCCTTTCCCTGTGGAATAGAGAAGCAGACCTAAAACTCAGTAAGGCCAGGGTCTTTCCCAGCTGGGGCGGGGAACTATACCCAGGATACCAGGGGACCTTACAGGGGAGATTCTGGGACACAGTGGCTTGCGGCCCTTCTAATGACAGCCTTGAGAAAGCTGCAGGGGGGCTGGCCGTGTCTCTCTGAAAGAGAGTGTGTGCGACTTTAATAAGATAATGAATGAGCTTTAGATTTAGAATCAAAAGTTCTAAATAAATAAATAAATAAAAATAAAATAAACAGCACATCTCACTTCCTTAAATCAAACACCAGGAAGGCAAGCCCGTCGAATAGGGAACCACTTGCCTAAGGCCACAAAGAAAAGGGCAGCTGGCCGTGACAGAAGCCCCACATACCCCTGGTCACCTGAGCACCGTCATAGCTCTCAGTAAGGTGGTTTCACCCAGCGCCAGGTAAGGCTCAACCCAGTTCCAGCCGGCTGAATCCACACCCTCTTTTTTTTTTTTTTTTAAACCCGCCTCAGCCCTGACCACCAAGTTTTGAACATTCAAGCCACTCAAGTTCGAGTCTTTCACATCCTTCTGGCAAGACTTCTTTCTCAAAGCCTCGAGACCACAGCCCCACGGTGACCTCTGCCTGCCTTGGTGTTCACGCCTGGGAAAACCCAAAGCAACTTCACCTGGCCTGGCCACACCTGCAGCTACCGGCACCTTCCTGGTCTCTGCCGGGGAGGGGAGGGTCAGGTGCCTAACACCAACAGGTGACAGTGGCAAACTCAGTTGGTCTCATTGGGCATCTGACCACACTAATGTGAGACTGAACAAACACCGGTGGCCATCCCCTCCCCCACGGCACCATCCCCTCCCCCACCGCACCTCAGGCCCTGCGATTACATTAGTCTGGAGCTCAGAGGCTCCCCAGGGTAAGTGGTTACAGTTTCCATGGCTTTAGCTGCAGCTGCCTTACACTTATCACTGACATGGTGTGAAACGGACCAAAGGGAGTAAGTAAGTAACGAAGTCACAGAGGAAAGGCAGAAGGCTCTGGGTACTGTCTCAGAACCTGCTGCCCGCAAGCCTGGTTCATCCAGGAGCCAGGCAGACACCAGAAGGAAGGGAAGGAGTGTTGCACGGTGTCCAGGACATTCAGAACGAGATGCTAAAATCCCGAGTCACTTTACTATAGCTCTCCAGGCTGACCCACTTGTGTCCTCATTAACAAAACAGCCTCAAGATCGATATCTGAACACGAGTAAGGTTCTCTTCAGTTAGCTCAGGTTAGTGGCCCAATGCAACATCATTTTCAAATCTATTCCCTTCAGGACAGACCAAAGATCACCCACACACCCTTCTCTGGGGGGAAAGAGGGAAAGGAAATAGCCAAAGAATGCAAGCAAAATGGCCTTGTATATTTCCAACATTAAAAAAAAAAAAATTCTCCATATAGCTTCTTGAAAACCAGTGGGGCTTTGGAATAACTCATTTCAAGTGAGGCTAAATGTCCAGAGTTGGAAGGCAGGGTGCATAATGAGGGACTATTTAGAGCCCCGTTCTCATTTTACAGTCTGCCTAAGCGACATGGTTAATTGGTTTCAGTAGCAGAAAGTCCTAGAAGCTTGGAAAAGAAGCGCTAGAATCATTATCAACCGCAGTTCAATAAAAGCTGGCCATGAAAAGCCGCTTTTCCTGCAAAGGGATGATTCAAAGGCGAACTTGGGTCAGCGTGGCCAACACCTGGAAGGGGCTGGTCTGCCCTAGGTCTCCACGGCCCTCTCATGGGCAGAAAGGGGGGTTCTGATTAGCCATTGAGGTTTCGTGCCTTCTAAGCCTCTAGGCAGAGAGGACTGTGCATCCAATTCAGAAGCCCCACAAATAGCTAAAGGTGACAATTATAAATCGTCCACTTATAGCCTGGGCAGTGACAGTCAGATACCCATGGTACAACAGGAATGCACCATGGTACAACTCCATCCAAAGCCCTTGGTCCCAACCCCCACCCCGTGCCCTGAGTGCTGCCCCACAGCCTCCTGGTGTCCACATGCCCGCATAGATTATGACAAAGGCAGCTGTCTTGGTTGGGTCAACTGGCTTGGTGGCTTCTGGGGGTTTTGGCGGTGGTGGTGGTGGTACAGGATCTGAACAAACACAAGGTCTCATGCCCGCCCATCAAGTGTTCAATCCCCAAGCCCCATCTCCAGCTCCAAAGCTGACAACACACCATTGCCAATCAAGTCAGAGTGGAAGTCCCACCACCCCCCCCTGCCTGGCTCTTGAAGGGCAGAGGGCAGCCTTTCTTCCTCTGGCTAGTGTCCCATGGCGTAGGCAATTTTTAAATTACATTAAAATGTTCTTCTCATCATAAGTTCTGCCATCTGGCTCTACACTCTGCAAAGGAGGAGGCCGGGAGAAAGGAAGAGCCCTGAGGGACACTCTTCACACTCCACCCACCCAGCGTGGCCCTCTGGGTGTTACACCATGACCCACCCTTTTTCAACCTCCTTTGGGACCATCTGGGACAAACAAAATCAACAGACAAGGGTTCCGAAGCCACGGGGCACAGCTACTCACCCCAGTGCTGACAAGGGACAGCATGATCCTTTCGTTCAAGGCCAGCGTCTCCCCTTGCTTCATTTTCACCCTCTTCTTGTCTAGGCATTTCATGGCATACCTGGGAACGTAAGGACAGGGGTGCACTTGAGGCCAGGAACTCACACTGGGCTACACAAACCTCTGGGGTTTTCCTACCAAGTTGAAGGAAAGCAAGATGACACCCAGGTGCCCTCCGGGAAATCTCCATTTTGCCGGCACAATGGGAAGAAAGCAATCTCACAGTGCGAGATGGATTTCTCTCATCACGTGGGCAGAGATGCTAACTAGATAATGTATGAAGTAGAAACATAAAGTAATAGTATATTCGGAACACGAGCTCCTGCCCCAGTGCTACCGGAGGGGGCAGGGACTGTGTGGATCAGATTCAGCTGTATGAAGTCTTCAGTGTAGGACCCTGGCTGGAATCCCCCACACTCACACATGTCTTGTGATCTTTCAAGTGATAAATCGACTTTTCTTGACTGTGACTGTTTAACTGAGGGGGCCTGCTGACAACTTAAAATTTGCAAAAAACCATCACAGATGGAGGAAAACAGAAAGCACTTCAGTAAAACAGAGGAAAGCAGGAAGAGAGTCCTACAGCCTGTGTGACTATCACATTTGCTCTAACTCCGCCTCCCCTCACCCCACCCCCCACCCTGCCCCAGCTTGTTGGGGAATGTCTAGAGGCAGAGGCAGGCAGAGCTCTAAGAGCTTGGGGTCAGCCTGGTCTACATAGCAGGTTCCAGGCCAACTAGGGATATAGAGTGAGACCCTGTCACATGACGTATAGGAATGCAGGTCAGTGCTTAAGGTTAATGTTTTCTCCGATTTCCCAGATGCTCTAATAATGGCTGGGTTCCTGAGGCAGAAGGAACCTGAGCACATGGGAAACACTTTATCCCTGATGAGGGCTTTCCAATTGCTCCACAGGCAGCTCCTGTCACCAGGATGGTTTTCATAAAACCTTCCCTGAACAACAGGGAGGAAAGAATACCCCTGCCCAGCAGGAGCCCCTGTGGGGAAGGCACCGTGGGGCCCTAGCTCAAGCCTGAGGGGAGCAGGTAGAAACTCCAGAATGGGCTCCCTGGAGTGGACGCTAACCCTAGCCCTAACCCTGTTTGTGGCTCCTGTTAGCTTCACAGCAGCCCTAAGAGGCAGAGAGGCCAGGCCCACAGTCCAAATTCAAGCATCTCTTTCGTTCTGTGGGACCAAGGGCTCCATAAAATGCTCATAATGGTCCTGGTGAGACAAAGACAGAGGCTCACATTTTCCCGGTGTCAGCTTTCCTGCAGCCGTACACTTCCCCAAACCCTCCTCGGCCAATGATCCTGTGTACACTGAAGTCATTCATGGTCAGCTGTGGAGGCATAAGACAAAATGAAGGCACAAAACAACTCACGTCAGGTGACAAAAGTCATGTCAGGGCAAAGAGCACGCGCGCGTGCGCACACACACACACTCACACACTCACACACACACTCACACACTCACACTCACACACACTCTCACACACACTCACACACAATATACACACTCACACACACACTCTCACACACACTCACACACATACATATACACACACTCACACACTCACACACACATACACACACTCACACACTCACACACACACTCACACACACTCACACTCACACACTCACGCACACATACATATACACACTCACACACTCACACACACTCACACACACATATACTCACACTCACACACACACACACTCACACACACTCACACACACATACATATACACACTCACACATACTCACACACACTCACACACACTCACACACACTCACACACTCACACTCACACACTCTCACACACACTCACACACAATATACATACTCACACACATACATATACACACACTCACACACACTCACACTCACACTCACAAACACTCACACACACTCACACACATATACACACACTCACACACTCACACTCACTCACACTCACACACACACTCACACACACTCACACACACACACACTCACACACACTCACACACTCACACTCACACACTCTCACACACACTCACACACAATATACATACTCACACACATACATATACACACACTCACACACACTCACACTCACAAACACTCACACACACTCACACACATATACACACACTCACACACTCACACTCACTCACACTCACACACACACTCACACACACTCACACACACACACAGCCTGGTGTCGCCTCCCCCTCCCAGGACAGATAAGCTGTAAGATGAGCCTCACAGAAGGACCAGCCTTCTCTCCCAGTCACCTCCCATGACATACCAGGCCCAGCATGGAGACAGGTATGGGACTGCAGTGTGTGTGTGTGGGGACTGTCCTCCACTCTTGAAAAGCTTAGGTTATGCAAGCCGTGACCTTGGGGACAAGCTACTGTAGAATTCCTAGTCAAAATGAGAAGTGAGCTCAGCCTCCAGGAAGCCTAGAGTTTGGGGACACTCAGGCCATTTTAGGCACTGTCCTGAGGGGAAGACAAGAGTCCATATCAAGAGCAGCTGTTTCTGGACAAATGTCCTCCTGACTGGGAAATGCTGAGAGGCCAGCTGTGGGGACCAGGACTCCTCAGATGAGCACAAAAGAAAACCACAGAAAGAGGTTCCATTTACACACGTGCTTCCTCCATCAGTAGAGCTTGGAGGCCAAGAAAGATGTGTGTGTGTGTGTGTGTGTGTGTGTGTGTGTGTGTGTCTGTGCGCGCGCATGCACACGCGTGTGTGACAGAGAAAGGAGATTTGTCCCTCATGCTGGGGTCTGAACCTTTGCACTTACTAATGTTCTACTGTTGAGCTAACTATCTCACCCCCTACCTCTGCCAATTTCAAAATAAGAAAGAAGAAATAAAATAACCCCAAAACTTTCTTGTAGCTAAAATATTCTGATCCTCTTATTACATCCTACAGTAAGACAAGGGAAGGGAAAAAAAAAATGTCACAACGTGGCGGGTGCCCAGGCTCCATAGAGGTTTTATCAAGTGGAAGGCTTGCGTTGTCACTGTTATTTTTGGGGTCAATCAATTCCAGCTTAAAATAGCCCTTCTTACGCATATAAACTCAGTCTCGCACAAACATGAAAAAAAGAAAGCTAAGGCCCCAAGTGCTTGTCAGCGAGCATGGGAGCCGGCATGTGCGAGGACAGCTGTGCTGAGTACCCTTGGGAGAACGTTCCAGAACAAAGCGTTTTCTCATGACACTAGGCAGAGGAAGTAAACAAAGAAGGATGGTACTCACATGGATATTTAACTCCACATTCTTCCACTGACAAAACCTGGTGAATTTATCGCTAAAAGAGAATACAGACAATCACCGGAGGGTTAAATAAGCACTTGGCGGTGTTCTGGAAGAGCCTGACTTCCTTGTGTGTTGCCTCTCACACAAGGAAAACACCCTCAAACACCCCCCTGACGTGCCTCCCACACAACCCCTGCACCTGCTCAGGAAAAGCCTTGCAAGAGGGGCAGGAAGACTGTAGGAGCCAGACAACCAGGGTGAACAACAGGGAAGCGCACCCGTGAAGTCTCAGCAATATGGTTGCCCAAACAAGACCGGCACAGTCACAGACAATACCAGCTGACTTGCCAACAGACACCGGAGACGCCCCACATGGTCCCACCGCCAAAGGAAGATCAGTCTCCCCCAAGGATGAGCCCCCACATAGCTCGTTCAATCCCAAGTGGTCAGCCCTGCACACATGTACATGTGAGCCAAGCTAGATAGACTCCGGCTATTTAGATGCATGAGTATTTGTACACATGCACATATATGCCTGTAGCAATAGCAATTATAGCCGAGACCACGAACTTGGAAACACAGGAGGAGTTGGAGGGGAAGGGGCGATGACCTCAAAAAATACATTAAAACATTTTTTTCCCCACCCAGCATTCATGGTTTCATTTGAGTGTTTAAATGAAAGACTTGGTGTCTCTCCTCGCCTGTCACATGCCACATGTGCAATTTGACTTAATAGTGTACGGATGCTGATTTTTTTTTCTATGCCTTTCCTTCCCCACAAGGCCTCTGAGACCTGGTGTTTAGATTTGGAGGTGTCTCGCTTCACAGGTTTGGAAGCTATAGATGGCTCCACTGTCTTAGACCCTTCTGTTCTAAACATCCAAAACCAAAACAACAGCCAATGTTTGCAAATAATTCTAAGAGCATCCAACAGAGCCCGTGTTTACCGAATGCCCAATCCACACAGCTCATTGACCCCTTTCAAAGTCCCTGTGAACCAGGGCATCCTGACCCCACTTTATGGCTGCAAGACCAAAGCCAGAAAAAGGTACTGGGCAAAGATCATGCGTGGTGAGCAGATGGACCAGACCGACAGGCTCAGGAGCTTCTCACAGCCCCACGGGGTACAGAAGAAAACCCCTCTCACTGGCACTCTAGGTACCTTCCCCATTGCCAGCCAAGCCCTGTCTTCATTCATGCAGTAGAGAAGTGTCTACCGTCCGTCCTCTTAATTCAGGCATTACTACGTTTGCTCATTCATTAATGATTAGGATTCCATGTGCTCCTGTTCTAAGAGGTTCAGAAGAAATGCAGGGTGTGGGCTTGGGCAGTGTAGCTTGGGCTTAGATTGTCTATTTAAGGGCTATAGGGCCCTGGATTCATTCCCTAGAGCTGGAGAAAGGAGAGGAGGAAAGAAAGAAAGGAAGGGAGTAGAGAGATGGGAAGGGAGGGGTAATGAGGACTAGAAGGTTGCGTCTCGCCTGCTCCCTGATTGATTCCTCGTAAAGACACAGAACTCAAGGTTCTTCCAGTGAAGCAGGGAAGATGGGGTGGAGCCTCAGGTACCAGCACCCCAAGGGAAGGCTTCAGATGTCAACCCCCACAGCCCTAGGTACCAGCACCCCAAGGGAAGGCTTCAGATGCCAACCCCCACAGCCCTAGGTACCAGCACCCCAAGGGAAGGCTTCAGATGCCAACCCCCACAGCCCTAGCTACCAGCACCCCAAGGGAAGGCTTCAGATGCCAACCCCCACAGCCCTAGCTACCAGCACCCCAAGGGAAGGCTTCAGATGCCAACCCCCACAGCCCCCGGGGATGAACACACAGGTCCTTAATAAAAGACTTCCGAGATGCCAACCACCCAAATCCCTGTGGTCTTCGCAAACGCACAGCTGCTTTCCCCATGACCCTAAAGTGGCCTTTGGAGTCTCTCCTGGGCCCTCCCAACACCTCTACGGTCCTAAGGCCTCTAAAATTCCGGTTTGGATGTGCACTGGTTCATGCGGAAGCAGCAGTCTTTGGGACAGCCCTCCGCTCACGGCTCAAACTTACTCTTCTCTCTCAGAGTCTGGGTTCGACAGGCCCTGACACATTTAAGGTCAGCCCATCAGCCTTAGCGTTCCGGCCAGCACAGAAGGAATAATAGCCAGCACCCTTTGCCTGCTAAGCATGAACTTGCTGTGACATGTTCCTCTTCAGGAAGCACAGATGTCCCCTGAGTATGTGGCCTGCTGAGTATCTGCCCAGGCAGGGCTACAGGGGCACAGTTCCTCATTAACACCTGCAGCAGAGTGCAGATCTTTAAGGACCAGGGGCCTTGGGCAGCCAGGGCTGAAGGACCTCAAGAGCTGTCAGGGTAAAGAGGGTGGGACCTGCATGCAGGAGGGGCTCAGGTGGCTCCTAAGCCTCCTCTGCTGCTCAGTGTAGGGTTCACTGACTCAGCAGGGCTCCCAGACCCCTCCTCCCCAGCTGTGAGCTTCCCTGAAAGCAGCAAGAGCCCCAGCCCGGCTGCTGAGGTCTCCCAATCTTCCAACACATGCCAGAGCTCACAGGAAATCCCATCTAGGCCCCTGATCGCACCCACCCACCCAGCTGCCTGCCTGCACGTCTCTGGCGACATGCTTTCCAATGACAAACTGCCACGGCGAGGCAGTGATTTTCCCTGGCATCCCACGGTGAGGGATCACCTACCTACTCCTGAGGTAAATGACAGACGGGGCCCAATGCCTGGAGTGAGGGAACCCCATCACACAAGAGTCAGATGGACTCAGAGGCAGGAGCCAGACTCGAGAAATCAAGGTAACAGGGCAGCCTGGAATGAGGCCAAAGGTCAGCTCTGAGCCTGTGATCTTCCCTGGCTTCACTGAGCCCTTCCAGAGGTTTCTTCTGGTACCAGGACCAGAGGCCTGCGCTCACATAAATGAATGCCGTCCCCCCCCACCCCCAAGATACTGAGCGCACTCTGGGATAGGGATAAATTAACTCTCAGTTCTGGTAAGAATCACAAGGCGCACGGTGGAGTTAACACACACACAGGGTGCTGCCTCTCAGGGGCTCCGACCAGCTTCAGAGTACAGGATCGCACACTGCTGTGTGGCTTGGAAACCCAGGGGGACGAATTCGTTAAGTGTGCAAACGATGCCTGTGAGCACTCAGGCTGCCCCTTCCCAGGTCCACCCTACTTTGGGAGACCACATCTCAAGGTCCCAAGGCCTGAAACCAGATAAAACGCAGCCACCAGCCATGCCAGCAAAGGCCTCCCTTTATCCTGGTAAAATGGAAGCTCCCCAGAACGTCTCCGTTTTAGACCACACGGAAATAGAAAGCGGGGGGGGGGGCAGGGCACATCAAGCTGCACACCCCAGAGCTACAGCATGGAGAGTCAGGGAAGCGGCTTGGCCGAGGGCTGGCAGTGGGTCACGGCCACTGAGGGCCTTCGGAGGGATGAAGCAGCACACACTGGGGACAGCCGTGCACACGCGTGCGCGAGCCGGGCTTCTGTGTACACGGCAAGCAGTCAGCATACCTTTCCATGAACTTTTGGAAAATGTCCCCTCGGAGGCTCTCACAGATCTCTTCTATGTATGGCTGGGAAGGACGGAGAAGAGACAACAGCACATAAATAGGAATTAATCTAAGGAAGGGCTCATGCCAGTGGACTCGGGACTGAGGTCAGCAATCACGCTTCCCATGGGACGCTTGCTGGCCCTGTGCTTGTCCTTGTGGCTGTCCCCCTGTCCCCCTCATCGCGAACAGCCTCATTCCAGGGTTATTATCTCAGCCAGCTCCATCTACACTCCACACAGCCGGGGGCGGGGACCGCTCTTCACGAGCCACGGACACTTCTTCAGTGATGGGAACTGGCTTCTTGAGCCGAGTAGAGGGTCCCAGCCCTTAGCTATGCTAATCTGTCATAATTTCTGTTTTGTTTGAGCCGAGTAGAGGGTCCCAGCCCTTAGCTATGCTAATCTCTGTCATAATTTCTGTTTTGTTTGTTTGCTTGCTTTTTTTGTTTTGTTTTGTTTTGAGACAGGGTTTCTCTGCATCTTTAGAGCCTGTCCTGGAACTTCCTCTGTAGACCTGGCCGGCCTCAAACTCAGAGATCCGCCTGCCTCTGCCTCTGCCTCTGCCTCCTGAGGCATACAGTACCACCACCCAGTGAAATTCTAATTTCAGAAGAGGGGAATCACGTGTTTTGACTTACTTGACGCTGGGCCCTGTGAGTGAGTTTCCCAGCATGCTTTGTTAATTGCTATGAGCCCTTTCCTTGTTGACTAAGATTTAAAGACTGGGGGCTGACAGATCACAGTTAATTGTCCTAATTGGCTGTGTCGTTAACTAATGTTATACCTATTTTAGAGCCAGAGTTAGAGGTGCTCAGGAGAAGGGAAGGGAGGCTGTGGGTGCAGAGGTGCAGACGGCCCTGTGGGGAGTTCCCTGGGTGGCACTGAGAGCTCCAGGCTCCTCTCCTGGGGGTCAGCTGCTTTCTACCTCAGTTCTGCTTCGTGGTTCTGAACAAACAGCCACATTCTCTGTTCCGCACTCCAGCTGAGAACAAAAAGCTGGCGGGCGGCCACACTTCAGAGTTCACCAGAGCCCATTAGATCTTTCGGGAAAATATCTCGATAATGCTCGATGAGTTTCATGGTGGGGAATTTAACCTCTTCCATGCCCTCACTGGAAGTTTGTCAAAACATGTGGAGAAGGTGGGATGAGGGGTCTGCAGCAGCAGACAGTGCCATGGCATCAGGGAACTCAGGAGGGGACTCAACCACGAGGTCCCTTGCATGGTTGCACGGTCAGAATAGGCTTTCTCCAGAGGGAAGAGGTGGGCTCACTCACAGCTTACTTTTCCATTTTATCAAACACAGAATCCTTCCTGTCAATCAGCCAAACCTCTCTAGGACAACTTTACCACCATCTGGCCACATTTTAGCATATCAAACCTGTGCTGGTAGCTACTGATTGCCAGCCTGGAGGGGCCTGGAATCGCCATGGAGACAGATCTCTCTGCATATCTATGGAGGAGGACAGCACCCTTCTTACCCCGAGAGCTGTGTCCCCAAGGACTGTGAGCCCCCAACAAACCCTTCTGTCCTGAGGTGGCTTATGGCTCCCCTATCTCTCTACCCTCAAGCCACCCACCATAAGAAGGGACGGACTAGAGGAGCTGGAGTATGGTGGCCTCCACTCCTAACCTTGGACACAATATCCCAGCTGGCTAAAAGCTAAGTAAAACTCTTTATTGCGAGATAAATCTTTCTTAATGCTGTATTTCATTTCCCTCAAGGGAACCTCAAGTGACATGACAAGCAGTATACCCTACAGTTGAGTAATGTCAGATGTGACTGGCTGGAGGCCACCCATGCCATGTAGTCTATAAAATAGTTCAGCCATGGTGGATGTGACTGGCTAAGGGCTGTCTGTGCAAATCAGTTGAAACCCAGAGTTCTCACACTGCAAATACATGGAGACGGCCATACACACATTAGCACCACACTGACTGTAAGACTAATCACAGACTTCATTTGAGGGACAGTGAGACGGGCAGGCCCCTTGAAAAGTGTCCTGTGTGCACCCGCTCCACCAAATCTCCAAGGCGCCTCTGAGAGCCAATGCCCTTCCACTGATGAGCAGAAGCTGTGGCAGCCAGGAGCTGAAGCGTGGACCCCTCCTGTGATTGGCCCTGGTGGGGATGATGACAATATAAAAAGATAGATACTTGTGCCCCCCACCCCCGTCAGCCACCAGACAACTAGAATTTCCCCAGGAATCTCATGTCCAAAGGAGGAAAAGGCTGGAGCATGGTGCCGGCCAGAGGAGGGTAGCTTGTGTGGTTCTGAGAACTCATCGAACACCTTGCAGGATGACAGCCTGGACAAGAGTGATGGATGTGGCCCACCTGAGTGTGGCCAGGTCTGCTTAACTATGCATGTAGAGCCCTCTCTACATCCTCAAGTGAGGACCCAGGGGGCAGACGCAGCAGGTAGGGTTTGTCCTTCTCCGCGGTGTGGCCAAGCTTCAGAGATTTCCTTCCTCTGTGCTTCACCGTTAATGTGGCTCATGTCTATTCTTATTAATGAACAACCTAGCTTGTCAGGGTTGCCAGGGCTCTGACCCTAACCCTGGGGACGCTCTGAACTGTGCAGACAGGTGCACCTAACTAACATCAAGGGTAAAACAATACCCAGTATGTCACTGGACGGCTACGCTGGACCTGAGAATCAGTGACTTTGTTCTGCAGGAGTTTGCCATGTTCTAAGACTCTGACGCTAAAGCCAGAGGGGCACAGTCACGTGACCTGTAATGGCCCCGGGGAGGTGGGCGATCCAGGGGCTAGCCTGGGCTTCCCCCATGTATCTCACTGCAAATAACCTGGCAATCCAATAGGGGAGGGATCCGTTCATTTTGCTTTAGAAAACTGATTCATGCGGGCCTTCGTTTCCCATAACTCATGGAAACACGAACATACGCTACCTATCTGAGACTCTGTCCTCACGACTACTGCCACCTCTACAGAAAACCCACTCTGGAAAAGGCTCTTGTGAGAGCAGCAACAACACACAGGCCTGCTGGTGGAGAAGCCCGCTTTCCAGGTCTTTCATTAAATATTTGTAGTGTTCAAGGTAGGAAGAGTCAAGTGACACAGGACCCTAAAGGCTCTTGGAGCATAACTTCTAGCTCTGGAACATAAATCTCACTTAATCCTGTGGATAACCACCAGAAGCCGTACCATCCCACTCATCACAGACACCAAATGCCAAGCAGGAGGAAGGCTAGACTCTCTCTTAGCTCAGTGGATTTCCAGAACATACAGTCACAAGAACGCTGCAGCGGCCCCTTTCCAGGACCATCTGCGGAGCCTGTTGGCGCGTGTTCCGAGCAGACCGCCACAGCATCAACTCTGGGAGCCGAGAAGACATTATCAGGTCTGACCAGGAGGCAGGTCAGGAGTGTTAGTACTGAAGCCGTCTCATCTTACCTGGAAAAGAGTAGCTGTCACCTGTTTCTTGGAGAGATGGCTCTGAACATGTTCCACAGCTTGCTTTGAGAATGTCTTTTAAAAAAAAAAAATAAAGGGAGGAAGAAAGACAGACAACATGTT
This sequence comes from Cricetiscus sungorus, assembly GCA_030556225.1. Taxonomy (NCBI): domain Eukaryota; kingdom Metazoa; phylum Chordata; class Mammalia; order Rodentia; family Cricetidae; genus Cricetiscus; species Cricetiscus sungorus. Next base: position 35,204,246 of record JANBXA010000044.1, on the reverse strand, counting down.
TTTAATTAGGATGTGACATATCTACAGATCACACATTACAACAGATGGTTTGGTACAGCGATCCTGTAAGGGCAACCCGTGTCACCCATAGACCAAGCCCATAGTGTCTTCTGGGTATCTAGAGTCCTCCTTTAGGTGCCCAGAATAGAACCCTCAGGCGTCCAGGTTCCCATGGCAACGGGGTGTAAGGAATCCCACCACTGCCTGACTACATAACCTCTTCCTTCCTGGGTGGCGATTCTACAGAGGCAAGCTGTCTGAGGAAAGGGATTCAGGAACGTGCAAGAAGGAATTCTGCACAAGCGGAAGAGCCAGGCCACAGTGGCCAGTGGCCGTGAGTGCGGGAGGCCTCACTGCTGCCCCAGCAGAGGGCAGCTGGGGCAGCAGAAGGGAACTTCCATGTGGTTACAAACTCCAGAAACCTTTCGATGAAGCCCGCTTTATTCTAATTGTTTATCACTGATTGCTGGGATTCCTACACATCTTATAATCCACAGAAACGTGAGAGTATGCCCTCGCTACCACAGCCACCACCACAGAAGATCTATACTGGAAAAGGCTTTCGGGGAGAGGCCCTTTGCCCTAAACAGCAGCAAACACACACAGGCCCGTCAGTGGAGAGCCCAGCTTTCTGAGTCCTATCATTTAAATCTCCGCAGTGTTCAGGATAGAGGCGGTCACGCAGCATGCCTTGCAGCTAATGGTGTGTCGAAGGATCAAGAGTGTTCAAGAGTTCTCCTAACTCTTGAGCATAAATCTCACTTAATCTGGAGGATAATCACCACAGGTCATTTGAAATAAAATCTACTCTGCCAAAGCCCCCACCTCCCCCCACGCCCCATAGCTCAGCTGAGGGAAGCCAAGTTCACACACACAGGCTCCACGGAGCACGTGAATGTGCAGCCAAGGCACCAGGGCACAAAGCGGTGGGCGTCCACCAAGCTCCAACTCCGTCTACACAGCAGAGTGAAGCAGCAGAAGCTGAGAGGAGCCTGCTTGTGGGCAGCCACCCACACATCACGATGGGGACATCCAGTCAGCCTTCCTGCCATAGCACAATGTCGGCCTTTGGGTTGCCACATCTGGGAGCATCTGGCCACATGAAGCTCCAGGGTACTCTAGATAAGGCAGACAGGGGGCTCAGAAGCAACATCATGCAACTTTAGATAAGCTCAAATAGCCATGACCCTGGATGGAGTAGGTGAAGACCGTATGCCCTAAATAAAATAGCCTGCACTGGAACAGAGGCATCCTCCACATGGTGATTTGTACCTTGATGATTAGTCTGCTTACTTCTGGTGAAGTCAGTTCCTGAAAAAATCTAGTGTATCCCAATTAGATTGTTTATCTGACTTCTGAGGAAGACAGTAATTTCACCCATTACTTAACTATTCATGAATAAAATTGACTTAACTATTCATGAATAAAATTAACATAGTAATTATAGTCCTTATTAATCCCAAGACATCACTGATGATTTATATTAATCGAATTCAGATTCACCTAATTATTAAAGTACAGCTAAATTAAAACTAATAAAGCAAGCTAGGGAGATGGCTTAGTGGTATTTGCCTACCAAGCATAAGGCCTGGTTCAAGTCTAGATTCCCAAACAATACAGCAACACTAAACATCATATCATCATCACACAGTCACACATTATCTTCATGAGTATTACACCATTGTCATCAACATCCTCATCATCATCACCATCATCCTCATCATCATCACCATCACCATCATCACCATCATCATCATCACCATCACCATCATCACCATCATCATCATCATCACTATCATCACCATCACCATCATCACCATCACCATCATCATCTCATCATCATTACCATCATCACCATCATCATCACCATCATCACCATCATCATTTTCTCATCATCATTGTCATCATCACCATCATCACCACCATCATCACCATCATCACCATCATCATCACCATCATCACCATCATCATTTTCTCATCATCATTGTCATCATCACCATCATCATCTTGTCATCATCATTGTCATCATCACCATCATCACCATCATCATCACCATCATCATCATCACCATCATCACCATCACCATCATCATCTTCTCATCATCATTGTCATCATCACCATCATCACCATCATCACCATCATCATCTCCATCATCATCACCATCACCATCATCATCACCATCATCATCACCATCACCATCACCATCACCATCACCATCACCATCACCACCCTCCTCCTCCCCTCATCACATAATCACACCACCATCACCACACCACCAGCAGCAGCATCCAGGTGTGACGGTGCATGCTTGTAGTCTTAGTACCTAGGAGGCTGAGGTAAAGGGATCAGGAGCTGAAGTTCAGCCTGGACTACACGGAGAGACCCTGTCAAACAATGAGGCTGCGAATGAGAATAAATCCTCATTTCCTTCAAAGCCTAGAATAGGGACTTTTCTTCACTGTCCAAACGAACCCTCTCACAGCGTCCGGTTCTGGCTGAGCCAGCGTGGGCTTCGGGGAATAAAGTCAGCGTGCGTACGGTATAGCAGGAGACATGGAGTCAGAAAGCCAAGTGCAGTTATGGGAGAGAAGAGACCCAGCTGCCGTCCTAGGATTGCAGCCGTACGGCTGTGCTCCCTTCTGGGAACACAGGCGGTGTGACCTGCGCGGCGCTGCGCGGGGAACAGGCTGGGGCACTCACGTGTGTGCAGGACAGGAGCTCCCTCATGATGTAGGCGTCGTACATCTGCCGGCTCCTGCGCAGCCGATCCTCTTCGTTGTCCAGTTTCTCGTATTCTTTTATCTACATTTCCGGGAGTCATCAACGTTAGCTTACGGCTTCCTAGAAACCGGCTTTATTTAGAACCATGACCGACCCACCCGTGACCCTTCCTCGAGAGAGAGGAGATAAATTACCAAGGCAGCGAGGAGAGATTCCCCTACTACACGTGAGGGGATGACAGGGTTGCATCAAGTTAGACCCAGCTGGGAGCACAAATGAATTCCCCTCTGTGGGGACCCTGAGCCTTTTAATGTGGGAACGAACACTCCTGCGGCCACAGTCGTCATCCGGAAGGACAGAAGCCAGGGGCCATCTGCCTGGCCAGCTCCCCCCAAAGGGCAGATAGATCTTCTGATATGGCTGTGCTTCAGCCCTGAGACAGAGCTTGTTCACACCGTACCAGAGTTTCATCATCGTCATCATCAGGAGGAAATTAGTCGGGATTCGTCATGAGATTTCTAAGAGTCATATGAAGAAGGTGTGTATTGGGAGGCAGAATGGACTCCTGGATAAAAGCGTCGGTTTTCCGGCACTAGTGTAATTGCAGGCCTGGTGTGGTGTGCATGGTGGCAGAGACAGGAGGAGTGTGGCCAAGGCTAGCCTGGGGTACACAGCCAAGGCAGTCGGAAGGAAAGAAATTCACACTATATTTCAAATGCTGTGCAAGGAAAGGCTGCCAGGTGACCAAATGAAACGGGGTTTAGAGTCAGCTGTCACGTGCACAAATGTTCCTGGCTAATGAAATATGATCGCAAGAAGTCCCTGGTCAGAAAACAATTGTTCCCATTTCTTTGCACACATATTTCGACAACACAAGACAAAACTGAAGACAGTGACACCTGGCACACACCACACTGCTGCATGTGACCTGCACTCATTGTGTCACACCCGAGAGCGGCCCGCCTTGGCTGGAAGAAACAGGGACCTCCTTGTGGGAGTAGCTTTGACTTAGAGACTGGTGCTCACACACTGGAATCAAAGCCAGTCAGCCCTACCAAGATCCGTCATACAGATGAGGTCACAGCTTGAAGGGTCAGTGGTGGGGGGCGGCCTTCTGCATATACGATTCTCTTATTGCTTGACGAATGAAACACTGGCTAGCAGAAGCAGGAAGATAGGCAGGGCTAGGAGACGAGGAGAATTCTGGGACCCAATCAGCAACGTAGCATGGTGGCTTATCCATCATGCCTATTGGACTTCTGGGGCTTGGACCGGGGTCTTCTTGGGGCAGACAACAGTCACTGTGGGACCAGCAGCCCAAGAGGATCAGAGGTCTCTTCACTGCAGCAATGCAGTGAAGCTGTTGTAGCAAGGGACCAGATTCAACCCTCCTACCTCGGTTTCTGCAAACTAACCACATGGCAGTTGCAAAGATGCCATTGCCAGGTGGCCAAAGTCAGGCACAAATGTACCCAAAGCCATCAGAGAGGACAGGACTGCTCTGCTTGTTAACTTTTCCGGCTTCATTTTGGTCTTGGGAGATTCAAGGGTTAATGCCAGGAGGCCTGGATACTAGAACAGAAGCGACCCAAGCAGAGGCCAAGGTTTGTCATTCCCTGACACGCAAACAACCTCAAGCCTTAGCGCACTGCCCCAGAACTAATATCCTGAACACAAGCATAATGGGATTCGAGTCCAGGGGGCCCGTGAGGCAGAGTGGCATCTGGTGAGTCACATGCTCACTCCCTGGAAGTCTCCATGATTTGTCCCCTGCTGCTACACAGACCATCCTGGCTTCTTGAGCGAACGAGGCACAGCACTGCGTCTGTGATCTGAGACCCGAGTCTGGCTAGCCCTATGCGAACACCAGACCGAGTAGAGAAATCACGGGACCAGCACCAAAACTCACATCTCGCTTCCTTTCAGAAGGCCCAGCTCACAAATTAAAGATCAGGCCATCAGTCGTGACTTCCCCTGGTCAAAAGGAATTCTTAACTCAGTAACTCGACCTCCGATGCTGGTAGGAGGGCTGACCAGGCACTAAAGTAGGCGGGACCATGTTAGAGGTGTGTCCACGCTGAGGGACAGAAGTACCATTGGCAGGGGTGACAGCATGCCCCCATCATGCAGTTGGTCTCTCTGCTTGGGCGCACACATGGCTGAGCATCTCACTGCCCCAGCCACAGGCTGTGTCCTATCTCCACCTCTCTGGGATCTGAGTTCTGCATCCCCAGGGCTTTGCCTCCATTCCTCTTCGTCTCTCACTGGCTTCAGAGCACTGGGCACCCTATAAGGCCTTATCACTAGCCTTGCACACCTTAGGGAAAGCTATCAGGCCCACAGACGCCAGCAGCAACAAGCACACATGTGAACTTTCCTACCGAGTAGCTGCAAAGCATGTGCACCTGAGGTCACCTAAAAGAGCCCTAACTCCATCTTGTCCCATCCTGGTTATAGAGAGGGTCATCGTGGACGCCACTCTTTGCCTACGGGCTGCACCCTCGTGTCTTCTAGCCCATCAGCCTCTTCACGCTAGTGCTTCATTCAAAATCCCATCACAAACACAGACAACTAGCTTAGAGCAGAGTGGTCCTCCTGGGGCCACGGCTGTCCATCCAAGGAAGCACCGGTGAGCATCCTCACAGTCAGGGTGACGGAGAAGGGACATCAGGCAGAAGCTATGAGAGAAGATCATTCCGTGACTTCAGCGACAGACTGACCCAGGATTTTAAGCAGAATAATCTCTTCCTCCCCTGAGTTCCTTGTCTGGGTATTTTATCTCCACAACAGAAATGAAAACAGAACAACAATTATTTTTTTTAAAAAAAAAAAAATCAACTGGAATTTTTGGAAGTGTAATTCTAGAATCTAAAATAAACTGCTCAGCGGATGGACAGACAGACGGATGGATGGATGGACGGACGGACGAGCAGGCTGCGGAAGCTGAGACAAAGGGTGTGTGGGTTTGAAGACAGACCAAAGATATTATCCAATGTCTGGAAGAGGAAGAAAAAAAAAAAACATTGACAGAAATACCAAGCCTGGCATTGAGGCCAATAGGAAAACTTCCACCAATCATGAAAATGTGACCAGGGTCCCAGGAAGAGGGGAGAGCATTGCTCTAAGAGATGATCGTCCCAGTCACTTCAGATTTGGTTAAAGATGTAAATGGGAAGGCCCAAGAATTTCAGCACACTCTGTAAATCGAGCATGACGTCTAAAATCAAGGAGAGCAGACATTGCCAGAATGGGGATGGACAGCGGGATGCTTGTGCCTACAACGAAAACACTGCAAAGACACAGGCGACGTGAGCCCAGAAGAGACCTCCCCAGAAGCACAAGGAGAAGGTGAGGCTGTGGTCCCAGCACAGGGAAAAAGGAAGAACCCAGTTTAGGACAAAGGAGGGCTCGTACGAGAGACATCCCAGTGTGAGCCTGACGGCAGAGCTCCAACATTTAGGGGAAGGGACAACAGAAATCACAAAGGCCTTCCACCGTGAGACTGGGAGACGCTAACACCTCACTCACGGTAGCTGACAAAGACCTGAGGTGGAGTGAGGGAGGATGAAGGCCATACAACACATGGCACATGGCAGAGGCCACCGGGCAGCACACCCACACGCCCTTTCCCACACTAGAATCCATCACTGTGTCTGTGGTTTGACTCGCCTGTCTTCCCCATCCCCCCGCTCCCACGCTGCCCTCCTCAATGTCAGCTCCTCACATGCCAAGCTCCTCCCTCCCTGGCACTTGTGTGGCCTCCCCGACCCCACCTCCAAGGGGCCAGTCTTCTTGTCACCCATGTTCTTGTTTAAATGCCACCTTGCTGGGATGACCTTGAACTCATCCATGGAGAGTGGCCGCCAGCCCACAACACACCACACTGAGTCTGTCTGAGCCACTGGAGAAGTTCTTATGCCTGGGGACACTTCACCAGTTGGCTGCTGGCTCTCTCTACCAGAGCATAAGCCAGAGACAGATAGGACTCTGTCTCCTGTCCACCGCATGTACGACACCAGGCGTGCAGATGGCCTTCAAAGCATATGGCTGACCAAGCGGGGACAATAGAAACTGAGGAACTGGCCCTCTGCTGTTACAGTCTCTCTTCTAAGATTGCCTATGTCGTGACGGGCGCCCTGAGGAATGACCACCCAGCTCACTGAGCCCCGGGCTTAAGTCCCCATGATGTGAGCTCCTCCAGTGCAGGGAGAAGCATCTTACACGCCAGCCAGAGATGGCCATGTGACTTGTCTCACATCTCATAGCACCTGGAGGACATGGTGGAAAGGGGCAGGATGGACTTGGGACCCTACCACCTCTGCCTTCTAAGTGTGGCATCACGGGCCTGTGCCAACCCCCCCTCTCCCGCTTCTGCTCACCCCCACCCACTTCCACCCCCTCCCAGGCTTCTATCCTCCCCACAGCCCCCTTCCCCGCCCGGCTTCTACGGGCAGTTATTTAAAGCACTTGCCAATTACTCCACTATTTCATTCGTCAGAGCATCCATCTACCCTCTCTGTGTCCTGTCACCTTGCTTCCCGAATCCGTCCAGGGCAGGCTCTCCCTATGCCCATGTGTCCTGAGGGGCAGGGTCCTTCCCAGCTGCGACGGTTTCAGTGGAGTCCCGGAAACCTCTCCATTCTCTCTGCCTCCCACCAAAGCATCCTCTCTCTAGCCAGTGGGGAGCCTGAATTCCCAGCTACCCAGTTCGCCCCCAAAGAGTGGCTGTACATTAGCAGATGACCGCACCTCGCTGACACAGTTGCCTCCGTGGAGGTCTGCGTTGTTAAGCCCCATGAGGCTAAGTTAGAGGTCAGTGGACTTTCCAGAAAAATTCTACTTTTCAGGCCCCTCCAATAGCAAACTTCACCCAGTGTCTCGGGAAAGCAGATGTGCGTCTGGGAGCCCCAGACCCCACAGAGTTCCCAATAGGGTCAGGAAACCTCGGGTTGTAGGTTCTCTTTCAAACCCAGCAACGCAGCCTGCGCTCTCATGGGCGCAACCAACGTCTACAGACGGCCGAAAGCCAGGTGCTGCCTGTGACTGCTGAAAGACTCCTCAGCTGCGTCCTTCCTCGCTTGTGCCCCAAAGCCTCTAGATCACTGGTTCCCAGCCTTCCTCATGCTTGCAACCCTTCATGCACTTCCTCATGTCGTGGTGACCCCCACCCCCAACCATAAAATTATTTTCGTTGCTACGTCACAACTGTGACTTCGCTACTGTCGCGAATCATAACGTGAATATCTGATAACGCAGGATATGTGTCCCCATTAAAGAGTCCTCGGATTCTCCAAAGCGCTCACGACCCACAGGCTGAGAACCACTACTCCAGAGCCTACGCTGTGTGTGTGCATCGCCCCCCCCCCCCCGGCTTGCGGGCATGGCCAGCACTGCTAACTCCGTCGCAGCCACCAAGTTACTGAAGAAGGCTGGGCCTCACCTCTTCATAAAACTTCACCTGCGGGACCGCTTCGTCGATTTCATTCAAACAGAAGTCTTTAAATAGCAGGAAGCCTAAAGGAAAAGAAGAGAAAACTTCAGCCCGGGAAAAGAGGGAATTTTATCCTGCGGGACTTCTTCAAAGTAACAAGTTTATAACTCAGCATCTCCCTCCTTCCCCTTCTTCAGAGAGAGAGAGAGAGAGAGAGAGAGAGAGAGAGAGAGAGAGAGAGGAGAGAGAGAGGGAGGGAGGGAGGGAGAGAGGGAGGGAGGGAGGGAGGGAGGGAGAGAAAGAGAGAGAGAAAAGCAGAAAGACCCAGGCCACGTGGGAGGGCTAACCTCAGGTGACCGTACCATACATATCTGGCTTGGCATCCCCCACCTCTGTTTATGGTCCCTCCCTTGTTTAAATGCACACTGTCACCATCACCTGAGGCCACACAGGTCACTGCAGAGAATCGACAGTCCAAGAGGACAGACATAGAGCCCAGGGGGTCCACATATCCACCACAGGACACCCCTGGAAACACGGCCAGATGCCTGGGGCCAGTGGAGCTCACACAGCGCTTCTAGCCCTTCCCTCAATCCTCACTCGTTGCCTTGCAAACACATGGACCACAGCAAGCTACCGACTCCCAAGGGACTCTTTGCTCAGGACACCGGCCCACCCTGAAGCCAGCCAAGTCTTATGCCTGGGAGGGACACCCCAGCTCCCTGACCCCCACAAACACTTCTGAGACTCTTAATTGCCTTCAAAGTTGCCCAAAGAGCCCTTTGCTCTGAAGTCTGCCCTGGATAAGAAACAACACTAGAGTCCATACGAGGGTGCGTGTCCCTGTCTGTGCAAGACTGCACAAAGGTGAGCGTGCAGGTGAATGTGTGCATGCTTACAGGCTACATGTCAAGGCCAGGTGTCTCCTGGAATCTGCCTGTCTTTGTGCCCCCAGCACTGGTGGGCAGGGGTGAGCACAGACACACCTGGGTTTGCAGACGGGTGCTAGGCATCCAAGCTGAGATCCTCAAGCTTGCACAGCAAGCTTATCTCATGGAACTGCACTGAGCACCCTCTGGCCCTTTCCACAGCTCTGCCCACAGGCCTCCCGGGAGACACCCGCCAGCCCGCCCACCACGCTAGCCAGTTTTCAGAGTTCCAGGCCGCCTGTCTTTCAGAACCCTGACACCTAGCAGAAGCCTCACGGTGGAGCCTGGACAAGCCAAGCACATTGAGTGTGGAGAAGGAGGAATCAAAGCCTCCAGAAGCTTGGGGGCTGTGAAGATGGCTCAGCCAGTAAAGATGTCTGCCTGCCTAACAGAAGAGGGTGCTAGATCTCCTGGAACTAGATGTGAGGTGGACGTGAGCTGTCGGGGTTGAGTTCTGGCACATCCCTGGCCCCTGGGAGAGCAGTTACTGTGTTTTCAGTGGTACAAGGTGCCTGGGCGTGAGGGGAGAGGCACCCGAGGCAGGGGAGGCTGCGGACAGCCCCGAGGCACACGACTGACTATGAGTCACACTGGGTGGCAGAGGACAGTGGAGGACACATGTGTGCACACAGAGCTGTCACCGACAACCAAAGTCATGGCTTATTCACAGAGCGCTCATCCTGTGCACCTCCAAACTGGGAGTGCCCAGAAACCCAGAAAAGGCTGAGGGGCATCCAGAGAAAGGATGGTAATGGAGACAGGCGAAGGAGGATGCTAAGAGGACCGCTGCCGGTGTGGGTGTAGACTGTGAGCATTTCAGTGGTCAGCTCCCTGGCGGGTGGGCTGTGGAGCCTCAGAAGTGAGTTCCCTGGCAGTGTACCATGGGCAGCTCAGAGAGAAACCCTGTTCTTAAGACGCACAAACTTATTCATGTTTGCAGGGGCATGGCATATCCAATTCAACAAACCACACACACACACACACACACACACACACACACACACACACACACACACACACACAAACTCAAACACACATACACTCACACACACACCTACATACACACACACTCACACACACACACATACACACATATACACACACACTCACATATACATACACATCACATATACACACACACACAAACTCAAACACACTCACATACACTCACACACACACACCTACATACATACACACACACTCACACACACATACATATACACACACATATACATACACATATACATACACATCAATATACATACACACTCACACACACTCAAGCACACTCACATACACACACACATATACACACAGACACTTTCACACACACACTCAAGCACACTCACATACACACACACATATACACACAGACACACACTCTTTCACACACACACACACACACACACACACACACACACACACACAAAGAAAAAAAGCGAGTCTAAGAAGAAACTAAAGGGGGACAAAGAGCTCAGGACTCCCAGAATGAGGCTCCTTAATCTGCTTTGGGGACTAAGGACACTTAAAATGACAGAAAATACCATCTATATTTTTTAAAAAGACAATATACAGCCAAGTGTGCCCACAGAAAGCTGAGGCAGGAGGACTGCTAAAATTCTAGACCAGCCTGTGCTATATGGTGGATTCTAGTCTGGTCTGGACTACAAGATGAGACCATGTCTTAAAAATAAACAACAAAACAGTGGCAGGGGAAAAATAAGAAAAATAAATCTATGGTTACATAATTTCCTGGAGGAGCTATTTTATTATGCTGGAGAAATAACCAGGCTCTCACCTTTAACAATTAAAACTTTTATGTGGCCAATAATAGAAACAAATGCTATCAGTGTGGCTTTCAAATATGCACCCCTTTTGTAATTAGCTATTTCCTAAGCACTTGAGATTGTTGAGTTTGGCACTAAAGGAAAAAAAATAACTTTGAGTACACTATATCCTCGAGCAAACAGGAAGGAATGGAAACGCTAATATAATTACCTGGAGTGTGCGTCTAAGATTCACTGCAATTAACCCTATGCTGAGGGCGGACAGAGGAGTCACAGAGTCAACCAAGATCAGGTGGCTACTCCTACCTCCCACATTTCTCTCCAGCACCTTCAGGAACCACTGAGCAAGGATGCGCTCTCCTGCTCTGCCACCTCATCCAGCGCCTCAAAACAAATTTCCTTATGCCAGCATCTTGCATGCATCATGTGGATTACGTGGAAACTGCACACGTGTCCCGCCTGCTTTGCTCAGGTGAATAGGCTCACAAAATCTATGTCGTGTTTCTCTAGCCCTTGTGTGTGTTCCAGCTTAAGAGAGAGAGGAGGGGGAGAGAGGGAGAAAGAGAGAGAGGGAGAGAGAGAGAGGAGGGGGAGAGAGGGAGAAAGAGAGAGAGGGAGAGGGAGGGGCAGAGAGAGGGGAGAGAGGGAGGGAGGGGCAGAGAGAGAGGGAGAGGAAGAGAGAGGGGGAGAGAGAGAGAGAGAGAGAGAGAGAGAGAGAGAGAGAGAGAGAGAGAGAGAGAGAGAGAGAGAGAGAGAGTAAATAAATAATGCTTTGATGGTGGCACATGCCTTAAATCACAGCACTCAGGAGGCAGAGACAGGTGGATCTCTATGAGTTCCGGGCCAGCCTCCAAAGCTACAGAGAAACCCTGTCTTGGAAAACAACAACAGTAATGTTTTGATGGAAGGGCCTTGGGTCTCCACAGGCTCTTTGGCACTAAGATTCTTTTTTTTTTTTTTTTTTTTTTTTTTTCCTTCTTCTTTTAAATACAACAGAGCAAATGGAACAATCACATTGTGGGACAATTGGCCGACACCAGCTTAAGTGGCACCCATGGCGTCAAGACCAGAGGACGGTGAGCGGTGAGACAGAAGGAAGTCGGCTGTGGGAGACACTGCAAGCTTGCAGCACCCAGACAGGAGACGCCAGAAACTCAATGGCCCGAGCACCGCAATAAAATTATCCAAAGGGTAGATAGTGAACACTCGCCGTAACCATGTTGGGCAGAAAAACAAAAAGCCCTGGTAATAAAATCACCTGTATTGCATTTTCTTACAAAGCTTCAAAGGTTAAGCCGAGAAGCTCCAGATTCAACATGAAGAATGCACAACCTGAAGCACTGTCTTCAAAGAGTAGTGTCTGCCTAGAAACGGAGCTGCAACGCAATAGAAGACATCACTGATGCCACGAGAGAGACTAGCTCGATACATTCACTTCAAGCTTCGCTGCATAGCACCACGAGACCCCGTACAGTACACGGCAGTGCAGTTCATCACAACGCCAAACGGTGCAACAGCCGGGAACGAGCCTAGCCAGATACGTGTGTGACTCCTGGGCTAAAACACCGATGCATACAATGGGGAAAAAACAACAAGCGGAGAGAAATGAGGAAGAATCAGGCCCACCTTTGTCTTAGTGTGATCCCAGTGCAAGGCTCAGCGGGAAATTTAGTAAAAAGTGTCGACCGACAAACTCTAACAGGTATGTGACATAAGGCAGGACAGTAAAGATAGAGGCTGGGACTACCTGGGAACGTATTCAACTCCAGCCTTCCACGTGCTGTGCGTGTACACAGAGCGGTGGGCAGAAGAGAGGTCAGGCAGACAGGCAGGGGCACAGCCAGCGGCTTTTTAAACAAGGCACAGCTCGAGGCACAGTTCGGACTTTGGAGGGAATCCTGAACCTCTGGCAACAGCAACTGCTTGCTGGGCCTGAACAACAGGGACCACTATGAAAGTTGCAGCCAAACGGACCCCAAGAGGACCAAGGGTTCCGGGTGACGAACGTGGCAGAGAGAACAAAGGAGAAAAGCTTTGCAATTTAGCCAAGGCCACTAACAACCTGCCCGTCTGTAGACGGAAAATACAGCCAAGTGCACTTTGGTACGCATTAGAGCTTCTGTGTTAGAAGCTGCGAAAGCAGTCTGAGTATTTGGAGGAAGGCGCCTGCCTGCAAGCCATGTGTCCGGGAAAGGCCTTGCAATGCGGACCCTCGGAAGAACTCTGAAAACTCCACTCTAGGCACAATTCAATAAAATTGCTCCAGTAAAAGAACTTAGTGCTTCCACCCCAAAACACATAACACCGGTGGGCGGGGCCACGTCCAGCATCCTCAACCACTGGGACGGGACGAGGGGCCAGACTCTCGTGTGTCTCACATACGGGATAATAAATGGAATCTTGGACAGGAAGTGGAGAAGCAAATTCATAAGGGAGGGGGGAAGGCACAGGGAAACAGACAACACACCGCATGCCTGGCTGCTCCCAGCTGATCTGAGCAGCCCACGTCGCCAGTCCTCAGCGCTATCCCTCTGGATTCGTCTCAGTTCCAACAGGAGCCAAGAATTGTAATAAATGGAGCACATAGCTAACTGCCTCCACGCCTTTTAAGTTAAAGATGGTGTGTGAGTGTGTGTGAGTGTGTGTGTCCATGGCAAGCATGTGGAGGTCACAGGAGTCCGTTCCCTTGCAGGGGTTAGTTCCCGCCTTCAAGCAAGTGGACACTGAGGACAGAACTCGGGTTGTCAGCTTTGGTGGTAAGCGCCTTTACCTACTGAGGCATCTCGCTGCCCCCCTTGTTAAACTTCTTGTTGTTGTTTTATATTGTTTGGTTCTCTGAGACAGGGTTTCTCTGTGCAGCCCTGGCTGTCCCGGAACTTGCTCTGTAGACCAGGCTGGCCTCAGACTCAGATCCCTGACTGCCTCTGCCTCCAGAGCACTGGGATTAAAGGTGTGCGCCACCATAACTGTGCATGGTGATGGGTGCTTTTCCCTGTGGACGTCAGCCTGCACAAGAGTCGTATTGAGTGCACTGACACTGAACTCAAGAGTGGCCATGCTACCTGAGGTGAAATGCAGGCTCTGGCTGCTGCCTGGGAACCCAATACACTCTAGGGGGAGTCAGGCAATCCTTTATTCTCAAATGTTACAAGTCCTATGACCAAGAGGGCGAACTGATGTGTACGAGGGCCAGAGGAAAACCCATGGAACATTCTTGTCTGGAAAATTAAACAAAAGGAAGTGGAAGGAAAGTTCTACAACAGTGGGGCAGGAAAATTGCACCCAACCCTGCCAACAGCTGGATTCCTTCCGGCTGTATAACGTGACATGACCTTGTCACACACCAACAGAATGTACACTGAAAGTCTCCAGCCATAGAGCAGGGTGGCCTCCTCCCAGGTTACAAGCTTTGCTTCATGGATCCCAGTCCCAGGCACCTTGTCCCCATGAGAAACACAACAACTAAAAACAAACAAACCAACAAACAAAGCAACTCAGGAGGCAAGAGTTAGTTCATCTTATAGTCCCACAAAACAGAGCTTTATTGAAGGAAGTCAGGGCAGGAACTCAGTCAGGGCAGGGACCTGGAGGCAGGAGCTGGTGCAGAGGCTGTGGAGGGAGCTGCTCACTGGCTTGCTCCTCATGGCTTGCTCAGCCTGCTTTCTTATAGAACCCAGGACCACAGCCCAGGGATGGCCCCACCCGCAGTGGGCTGGGCCCTCCCCTGTCAATCACTAATCAAGAAAATTCCCACGGGCTTTGCCTATAGAAATCTGATACAAGAGTTTTCTCACTTGAGGTTCCCTCTTTCCAGACGACCCTAACTTGTGTCAAGTTGACAGAAAACCATGGCATTCTTCTGTGGCACAAACACTGGCAATTGGGCCAATTTCAAATGGTTTGTGAAGAACTAGTCTAATAAGCCACCAAACAAATACCACCCAAAGAGCCATGCGTAACCGTCCACCCACACCCGCTCTGTGGGTCACACAGGAGGGTTCGCAGACCACACGGGCCCAGCACACGCAGACCCAGCAAGAGGTAGGAGCCAAGAGCAGCCAATGGGCAAGGGAGCACCCACCCGTGTTCCGCGCTGACTGAGTCCATGCGAACGCCTTCCCAGGGGTACTAGATTTCAAACCAAAGAGAGCCATGTACTTCCCGTGTGTCACGCTACACACGTGTCACGGGGAGCCCTTGGAGTGCAATGACTAAAGAGACCCAGGAAGCCAGCAGCTGCCTTGGGGACAGGGCCGCCTTGAACACGGGGACAGGCCGGCCTGCTGAGAGAGAGGCGCTAAGAGCTCACCACAGCTTCCTGCACCCTAGGAGCCTGCAGCTCCTCTAATCTCCAGGGTCTTCTCCCTCCAGCCCTTCCCCAGCACACCCCCACGGATGCTGCTGCAGACATTAGAAAACACATTTCCCCACAGCGCACACCTGATTTTGCCCCCTCCGAAGGGCAGTCTCCACATCCCACCCATCCAGGCCAGCCCAGGTGCAGCAGATAGGCTCCGCCCACCATATCTGCACGCTGTGTTCATGTATCGTGTCCGTACGTCTGGCCCCCACACACCAAGACCTCGGCACACTCTCCTCTCACTTGCCGATTCTCCACAAGAACTTCAGCTGGCTGGCACTTGCTGTGCCTTCAGGACTTCAGGCCTGGCTCACATGAAGCAGCAACCCCTGAGTGATCCCCTCAGAGGCCCCGGGAGCCGTCCACTCCTCATCTCTCTGCATTAGGTTCCTAACTTTCCCAAGACATTGGTTCAGGACCGGGGTCACCGGCCTGCAGGAAGGAACACCTGTGTGAGGTGACCTTGAGTTAAGTGAGAAGTGCCTGCTGCAGGTGGGCCCCATTCCCTAGCTGAGTGGAGAAGCAGCCTGCGTCCATCGCTCTCTGCTTCCTGCGTGAGGATGCCGCGGGCGCGGCGACCAGCTGTCATGCGATCAGCTCCAGGCTCCGGCTGCCTTGACCTCCCCCACCGCAATGGACTGGCTGTGCCTTGACTCCTGAGCCAGGATCAACCCTTCCTCTGTCTTAGTTTAGGTTCCTGTCGCTGTGAAGAGCCCCATGGCCACAGCAGCTCTTATAAAGGAAACGTTTAACTGGGGCTGGCTTACAGTTCCAGAGGCTCAGTCCATGGTCACCACGGCAGGAAGCGCGGCGGCACGCGGGCAGACACAGTGCTAGAAAAGAGCCAAGGGTTCTACGTCCCCATCAGCGGGCAACAGGAAGTGGGCTGAGCTGGGCGTAGCATGAGCATAGGAGACCCCAAAGCCAACAGCACCCACAGCGACACGCTTCCTCCAGCAAGGCTACACCCACTCCCACAAAGCCACACCTCCTGATACCACCACTCCCAGTGAGCTTGTGGGGGCCAATCACATTCAACCCCCCACACCTCCTTTGGTGCTTTGCTCAGAGCATTTTACCATAGCCACAGGGAAAGGGACAAAGACCCAGGCTACCTTCAAACTCATGTCCTTCTGATCCCACCTCCCGAGTGCAGAACTCACCACCACTCGCTCGGGGTTGGAAGTCTCCATGCCAACCATGAAGACCTATTTGAGTGGCCCTTACAAGTAGCCTGGCAGCCTGTCCCATGGGGCGCGTGACTGCGGTGACTGTTGTATGTGTGAGTCGTGGCCCTGTGTGAGCAATGCCTGTGGCCTCTCTCGGCTCCTTCCCCACTTCCTGGAGCGGTGGGCAGACCTCTGGCTTCCTTGTCCGCACAGCACAGCCTCTGGAACGGACAGGTAGGCCCATGTTAGGGGAGTCACCCCACCTCCTTGGGTAAGTAGGTTTTGCTTCTGTTTCTCTATCACTGGGTCACACTCGTGTGAGGACAAGGGGGCTCACCCTTCTTTCTCCCCGTGTCCCCAGGCTAGGAAGGACGACGGCGGCGGCAGTCAGCACTATGGGAAAATCAGTGAGGTGGGAAGGGATGGAGAGTTCTAGGAAGAGGGAGGTGCCAGCTGGGGCTGGGGTGCACACGGCTACAGAGAGACTTCCCTTGGAACCGAGATGACACTGTGACCAGCTCAGGAAGGGCAAGTCCCTGCCTGCAGGGTGTGGAGGTGGAGGGAGTCACCACAGGGTCTCGATTGTGCTGTTAAACCTGCTTCATCCAGCGGCCCAGGGACCCATTTGCAAGAACCCACATTGGATACTTATCAGCTGGACAGCAGCGTGTTTGCTGGATGCTCCCCACTGCCAAAAGGCCTGTGGGGAATCATTTTAATAAAGTGGGCAATTGTTTTATAAGGCATGAAAATCCAGCTTGCAAGTTCAGAGCCGAGGCCATCTGAGCCAAGACACCTCCTGAACACTCAGCCCCGGGTTAAGCTGAAATCCCACATCGGGAATTCAAAGCCTTCACCCACAGTTCCAAGGAACCACACACACACACACACACACACACACACACACACACACACACACACCGTGCACGCACGCACACATGCACGCACACACCATACAAAACCCACTTTCTCCACATAAGTGCCGATGAACGCGTCAGAAAACTAGAGTTGTAGGTATTTCAACAAAGTGATTGCATTGTCCCTCACACTTGGAAAACCCCCAGGTACCCAAACCTGAGGGGCCCAAAGCCCTCTTAGAAGATGCCCAACTTGTGTGGAACCTGGACCCCATGCACCCACAGGGTTCCCATCTCCCCACTGTAAGAAATAGACTGTGAGCCAATGGTCTGTGGTGGCACACGCCTTTAATCCCAGCACTCAGGAGGCAGAGGCAGGAGGATCTCTGTGAGTTCGAGGCCAGCCTGGTCTACAGAGCGAGTTCCAGGACAGCCAGGGCTACACAGAGAAACCCTGTCTCTGAAAGAAAAGAACAAAACAGATTGTGGTGTCCGCTCTCACCATGAGTAAATGGCAAGCAGGGAGACTACGGTCCTCCTGCCCCTTATCTCAGATCCCCGAAACCTGGAGCATTCCAGGCAGTCCGCTGTGTGACTGAGCCCAGAGGAAAGGGGGCACTCTCAAGCCCAAGTCACTCATTGGATAAGGTTGGGAGCGCGAAGATGACAGTGGGGACATTTCTCAGGAGGGGAGGGGTAAGGAGGGAGCAGCGGCAAACGGTGAAGTCAATGAGAACAAACTGGAGGCCCGAGTCCAGCAGATCTCTGCCCGTTTAGGCATAGCATGAGCCCCATGTGATGCGGTGCCTGGACAGTTAGGAAGGGAACGAAAGTAAAGTTAGGACACCAGTTAGGAAGGTCCTGAGACGCCTTGGAGAGAGGGTAGCGGTGTAGGCTACAGTTGCAGCATGGAGGACAGTGACAGGCAGGGTGACAGGGACAGATGTGTCAATCACCTGCCAGTTGTGGGGCCCTGAGTGTCTGGAGAACAATGGATCCATCAAAACCCACAGTAAGCAGAGGTGTAGGTACACGTGTGCACATGAACCTGTGTGTGTGTGTGTGTGTGCGCGCGCACACATGAACCCGTGTCTGTGTGTGTGTGTGCACATAAACCCGTGTCTGTGTGTGTGTGTGTGCACATAAACCCGTGTCTGTGTGTGTGTGTGTGCACATGAACCCGTGTCTGTGTGTGTGTGTGCGCACATGAACCCACATGTGTGTGAACATGAACACGTGTGTGTGTGCTCACACATGTGCATACCGAGCCAAGTACATGCATGCGTACTCTATGTACTGTCACTCATGAGTGCTGTGCATAATCTCTGCATGGAAGCGTGTTGCTGTTCTGTGCACATGTGTGCACACTTTCCTGTACGTGTATATGCATTACATGTACTGAGTGCATGTTTGGGGTGCCCCGCGTGCCCTGATGGCTGGACGTGCATGTGGAGGTTCATGAAGGGCTTCCTGCACTGGAGGCCGGCATTCTTCCTAACGAGCCGCGGCCCCTACAGATGCAATGTGTTGCTTCCTAGTCTGGCTGTACACGGAGGAGATGGTAGCTGAGGTTAGTTCAATAGCGGCAGGGGCAACGTGACACGTCACCCATGGCTCCCTAGGGAGCAAAACCTCCAATACAGACAACAGCAGCAGCTGAGGATGAGGCCACGGCTGAGCCTGGGCCGTGGGAGGGGGAGATCTGCCTTAAAAAAAATGCAGGTAGCTTTGTCAGCCTGTGAATCATGGGACTAAGGTCAGGAGCCCAAGGTGTTGCTTCGGTTCCAGGGATGAGGAGGCACAGGGTAGCAGGTGCATGACACACTAAAATGGACCTTTCCTGAACATTCCTCTGAGCAGTGATGACTATGGCGCCCCTAGAATTTGAGTGATGGCTGAACAGGAAGGCAAACACATTCTCTTGGGAAAGGGATGCGTGTGGCCTTCCATCAGCTTTCACCCCAGGCCTCTGACCTGTCCCCAGTTCCCAGGGTGCTGTGGGGGCTGTCGGGTGGGGCAGGTCCCCTACCTACCTGACCAGGCTGACACAGTGGCTGCCCAGACCACCTTGCCAGTATCTAACAACTGCTCTTCCCCCTCCTGGTGTCTCCCTCTGCAAGGCTTCTTTACCAGGGCCCAAAGGGAGGGATCTGTGGCTCTGACTGACCCAGGCTCCCCGGGGATCACCTACCCGCTGCCCTGTAGCTGTTTCTACTGAAAATTCAATTAGCAGAGCTTAGCTGAGTACTCATCTCTGCTATCGGGAAGATCAAAGGGACATTTAACTCTCTTCTCCTCTCAGTGGAAGCCACAGGAGGTCCGTTCATGCAGAATCAGACAGGGACCCTCGTCTTCCCTCTCCTGCGGTGGATGGGATCGGTCAGGAAGAAGGGGGGTGCAGGGCAATCACAGGTACAGATCCCACTCTAGGGCAGCATGCAGAATGCTCAGTTGCCACCAGGCAGAGGCCACCCAGCTCTATCAATGTCCGAAGACTCTACATGCCTGTTTTGCTTTAAGGCACAAAACTTGGGAAACAATCATTTTATGAACCAGAAAACAGATCGGTAGCTTTGCTCCTTAAGATCGACAGCCGTGAGTCCTGAACTGCTTTCTTTGTTTGCAGACCGGGTCCTGTGTACCTCAAGCTAGCCTCAAGTTCATTCCGTAGTCAAGGACATCCTTGAACTCTTTGCCTCTGCCTCCCAAGTGCTGGGATCACAGGAGCGCACCACCATACCCAGTTTGTGTGGGCTGAGGCTCAAACCCGGGACTTGGTGCATTCGAGGCAAGCATCCTACCCACCAAACCACATCACCAGTTGCTAGAATGTCCCACTGGCGTGATCTATAGGTTTTAGTGTTCTGATGTTTCTGTGTGGTCGTCATACTTTGTAGAATAAGGACCTAGGGTGAATCAGGTTCATCTCCGTCTCTGCAGGAAAAGTGCTCAGCATGTTCTCTTCCAATGGCTTGATGAGACCGTGGCCTCAGTTTTGCCCAAGTGCTCTTTCTCCCCCCCCCAATCAGGAAATACACTCTCTTGTTCTCAAATCTTGTGGGAAGCCTAATTCTTATACCTGGGCCCCAAGAATCAAATGCGATTTGTGAGTTCTTTCTAGATAAATGTTATTTTAAATCATGCTAAAAAAACGATCAAGGGAAACATTAAAAAATAATTAAGAATTAAAATGAAAAATAAAAACAATAAAGACACAAGATTAAAAAGAAGTAAAAGCAATTATTCAGACAGGCTGTAGACTAACCTAATAAATTCACATATACACACTTACATGTACACACACATATCACAAATATACTACACACAAAAAAAACTACACATGAACCACACACACACACACACACACACACACACACACACACATACATACAGGAGCATGAACACACATACAGGCATACATAGGTATACACATATACACACACACTGGTGCTCACACACAGGTGTATGCATATATTATACAGAGACACATCTGTGCACACATACAAAAAACACATACATGGACCCCAGATACACATTCGTACACACAGGTACACATATACATGCACACTTGTGTGCACACACAGACACACAGACACACACACACACACAGGTGCACACACACACACACACGCACCCACCTGACTAGAGCTACTAACCTAGTTTGAACCCCAGGAGCTAGCTGTAGAACACACTGTATTTCCGAATCCCAGCAATGAGTAATCACAAGTGAAAATGCTCTCAGCCCAACACTATGGAAGAGGTTTGCATTCTTAGGAATGAACTCGCTGCCCCAAGCAGCTGGGGTAGCAAAGGCTGTTGTTCACTAATAGGGTCAAAACAGTGGCTCCCAGCAAAGCAGATTCAAGGCTCTATCACAGACCCAGAGGAAACCGGAAAGGGATTACTAAAACACCTCACACCGAATTGTAAAGGGTCCAGAATCACCCACCAACAACCTTAAAACAAACAAAGAGAGCACGTTTACTTCCCAGTTCCAAACCTTGCTCATGCCAGGGGCATGAACACTGGCCTAAGCCAACATCAGGGTAAAGGGACAAAGTCAGAAGCCAATTCTACAGTCAATTTTCAGCAAAGATTATCAGAGACAATCCAGTGGGGAAAAGAAAATGCCATCCATAAAAAAGGAAAAGGAGCAGGTGTGATTTCTCAGCTGATAAAATGTGGTCCCTGCCAAGCCAGGCAGCCTGAGTTCAATCCCCAGGACCCACACGAGAGAAGGAGAAACCCACCTTCTGAACAAAAGCTGCCTTCTGATTGCTCATGTGAGTCCCAGCATGAACATTTGCACTCCCTCACACAAATAATAACCATAAAATACTTTATACAAATAAAACAACAATCTGTACAACGTAGATTAAAAAACCTTACCCCAATAAGTAAAGTACTAAACGCAAGAGAGAAAAAAAAAACTGAAACTTTTAGAAGAAAGTTGTTATGAACCCATTAGGCAAAAACATCTGAGCTATGACTCTGAGCTATGATCAAAGAGAAAACTGTACAAACTGAACTGCATTAATATTAAAACCTTTCTGTTTCAAATGCCACAAGTGAAATGGGAAAGAAGGTGTTGACTATAAGAACACATCTTCAAACATGTCCGTGACAATGACAAAGGTAACCCAATTCTAAAGGGCAAGACATTTAAATAGACGTTTCCCCAAAGACCATCTAGAAACAGTTAATTATTCAAACACCCTCAATACCGGTAACTGTGAGGGAATGAGAAATAGAAGCCACAATGAGATGCCATAGGACCGGGAGCAGCCAGCTCTGAGGACTCCAGGAACGGGAGCGCCCGGCAGGTGTGTGCAACAATGTAGCCGCTTTAGGAGGAAGTCTGCGGCTTTCTTTAAAAGTTTAATGTAAATTTACTACTGTATGATCCAGCAACTCTACTCTGAGGTGTACATCTAAGGAAAATGAATGGCTGTACATACAGAGAGAGAGAGAGAGAGAGAGAGAGAGAGAGAGAGAGAGAGAGAGAGAGAGAGAGAGAGAAGAGAGAGCAGAGGCAGAGACACACACAGAGAAAGAGAGACAGACAGACAGAAGGACAGAAAGAGAAGTTTGTAAGTTTCACAGGTCACAGCAGCAATGGACAAAGGGTAGAGCTGATTTAATGCTCCCTCAGCTCCCATCCTGGTAAAGGAGGTGCGGTTTGTCCATGCACAGCCCTGAAAAGGGAATGAAGAGCTAACATACACAGCAGATGAAATAAGCCTGGTCGTCAGGGAAAGGGGCCAGACACGGAGATCACAGGCCCCACGCAGGGCGAGTCTCCCTCTAGGAGAAATACCAAGGAAGTCTAATGCTCAGGCGTCAGAGGCAAGCTTGACGATTCTCCGGGCGTTCTCAAGAATAGGTGTGGCTACAAGCGAGGGGAGGGGCCGTCCTGAGGCACAGAAGTGTCCACCTGGTGTGAACAGGCAGAGACCTGGTGAGTGAACTGCCTCCTTCTGTTTGAGCGGGCAGCTCTGGGGATCCGTCCCCGTGTTCTTCGCCAGCTGGGGAGGAACTGAGCCATGTCCTCGCTCTGCCCTCCGGGTAGTGGTGTTACACACTCTGACTCAGGACAAACAACCCACCAATGACCTTAGGGCTTAAGCCCTCTGTTTCCAAATAGCTCATCCCCAGGACACATTAGGGGGGGCGGGGAGGAATGCAGGGGTGAAGCAAGCCGCTAACCACTCTTCAGCTCCTCATGGTACGCAGCACCAAGAGCTCCTCTACCCAGAGGTCACTGTGACATCGCCAGATCTCGCTGCTGCTGTGACAGTATCAGACGAAGAAGGGGAACTCACCGATTTTCTGATTGAAAATCTTGTCAAAGGTTATTTCGTCTCTTTCTGCGAGATACCTCTGCATCACGCTCCGGATGCTGCAAGAGAAGAGCGAGCGGCTGTTAGGGCGCGGGCGCACAGTGCTCGCTCGGGAGTGAACACACTAGGGCACTGGTTGAGAAAGCTGGGGACATTCTGGATTTGGGACCTGGCTGGAGAAAGTGGGTTGCTGGGAGCATCACGTACTGCCCGGTCTGTGGGGTTTTGTTTGTTTGTTTTTGTGAGCAAGCAGCCTCAGACTCTAACAACCACAGCTACAAGCCTTTCCTGCCACCATGCCTTCCTTACTGGACACAGGAGACTGAACCATGGTCTGAGTCAGGGTTACCATTGCTGTGACGAAACACTATGACGAAAAGTGGGTGGGGAAGGGAAGGGTTTATCTGGCTCACGCTTCCGCGTCATAGTTGTGGTGGTTTGAGTAAGAATGGACCCCCGTAGCCTCATTTTAGAATAAGTAGTAGGGAGTGGCATCATGAGGTGTTGCCTTGCTAGAGGAAATGTGTCACTGGGAGAGTGGGCTTTGAGGTTTCAGAAGCTCAAGCCAGGCCTAGTCTCTGTCTCTCCCTTTCTCTCCTGTCTCTCTGTCTCTCCCTCCCTTTCTCTGTCTCTCTCTGTCTCTCTCTGTCTCTCTCTCTCTCTCTGTCTCTGTCTCTGTCTCTGTCTCTCTGTCTCTGTCTCTCTGTCTCTGTCTCTCTGTCTCTCTCTCTCTCTCTTCCTGCTGCCTGCTGATACAAATGTAAAACTCTCTGCTCTCTCTCCAGCACCATGTCTTCCCTCATGCCACCATGCTTCCTGCCATGATGATAATGGACTAACCCTCTGAACCTGTGAGCCAGCCCTAATTAAATGCTTTTCTTTACAAGAGTGTACATGGTCATGGTGTCTCTTCACAGCCATAGAACTTTAACTAAGATAGTAGTCCATCACTGAAGGAAGTCAGGGCAGGATCTCAAGCAGGGCAGGGACCTGGAGGCTGGAGCTGATGCAGAGGCCACGGAGGGAGCTGCTCACTGGCTTGCTCCCCATGGCTTGCTCAGCCTGCTTTCTTATAGAACCCAGGACCAGCTGCCCAGGGATGGCCCCACCCACATGGGCTGGGCCCTCCCCCATCAATCACTAATTGAGAAAATGTGCTACAACATTTTCTCAGTGGAGTTCCCCTTCTAACTTGTGTCAAGTTGACATAAAACTGGCCAGCACAACCTTCAAACTATAACTCAACACAAGCCCCTCCCCTTTCTTGCTATGCATTCAGTCACGGAGACCCAAAGGCAGAGAGCTTCTGCTGGGGATGGAGCTCATGGCCGGAACCACCTGACCTTGCGTCTCTTAGGCCTGGTGAGCCAGGTTGCGGAGGAATTTGGAAGAGTTTGGATCTAGGGACTAGAGGAGCCCTTAATTGCTATTAGCAGAACTTAGATGGCCATTCCAGAAGGCCAGAATGTCCAAAAAACCCAGACAGTGGGGGCCACACCCACCAGGTACCACGAGGACAAGAACTTCCTTCCTTGAGGGCCAGGCTAGCAACCATTCACACTAGCAACCATTCCGGCCAACAGCATGGCTGTCCTCTTCCTGTATCCCCCCAGACTTGAGTGAGGCTGAACTAAAATGGGGCGAGGAGAGGAGGCCACCTCAGGGCAGCATGGCATTCAGGCTGGGGTGTGGCTATTGCTCAAGCTTCTTCAGCTCAGTGACAGACAGAGGGCAGAAAGATGAACGTGTGAGAGGCAAGGACTGGGCAGGGGTGTGAGTAACGCTGTGGTTAAAGACACCCAGGGGATGTTGAAAAGTCCAGGCCTTATAACTGACTAACGACAAACCTCCGGACTCAGCTCTGGGACAGTAGAGAGGACCTTGCTTACCAGGAGCCCAGGGTGTTGCAATGCAAGGGCTGAGGCTGAGCAAAGAACCCCATCCCCACTCCCACCCCCAGGCATCCAAGGAGAGTGCTTTCTAGCCACAGAGGGCAGCTGTGGTCCACAGGGATGGGGTGGGGTGAGGGAAGGTGGGAATGGGGTGAGGTGGATGGGGAAGGAGTGGGGGGTGGCAGGCCACATCCCAGCTGGAACAGAATGCGTGGGCATCCACGTGATGCTGGTTTTTGCAGGAGCAAGGATGCATGGAGGTTCACACCTGGGTCCCAGGAAGCTGCTGAACCCTGGTGGCGTGTGGCAAGGTTGCAGCCCTGCAGGGAACTTACGAGAAGGTGAAGCCTAAGATGCAGTGGGGAACCCAGCGTTATTGGGAGATCCCAGAGACAGAAATATCTGACAAAGCCACAGGCACCCAGTGGATCAGGCCCAAGAGTGTGGTCATAGATGCCACAGGCAACAAGAGTTGAGGGTGTGGATGCTGAGTCTGTTGGAGCCCATACGATGCCACCAAGAGCCGCCATCCTGGACCTGGGGCTGTGGGATCCAGCGTCTGCTCTACTGTTGGATCCTGCTTTGCTTGGTCTCTCTTATGTTGCATCTCTGTCAATTCTAGAGTTTATATGCCATTCTTCTGGGGGACTTTTATGGAGTTGAAGACAGATAGTTATGGCTTATGGTTTTCCTTCGTTATGATAAAAGAGAAGTTATATATAAGGCTTTAGACTCACAAAGATAGGATAGATGATAGAATATTTTCTTTAACTTTTGCCAAATGTTAGTAGACTAAATATTGTTAACTGTAGTTCTTGCTTGATAGCTATATATACATATATATATGTGTGTGTGTGTATGTATGCATGTATGTATATACATATATATTACATAGTTTTACTATGTTAAAGTTAAAACCTTTCCTTTCATTTAGACAGTAAAGAGGAGAGGATGAGGGTGTCCTTCTGTATGTTTGTTTCTCTTATTGGTTGATGAATAAAACACTATTTGGCTAGTAGAAGCAGGGAGAAAAGCAGGACTGGGAGATGAGAACACTGGTGAAAGAGGCAGAGAGGCCGTGAAGAGATGCCACGCCAGATTACAGGAAGCCACACCAGATTACAGGGAAGCCACGCCAGATTACAGGGAAGCCACAGCATTTTGGCAATACATAGATGAATAGAAATGGGTTAATCATTAAGACAGAGCTAGCCAGTAAGAAGCCCTAGCCATTGCCCAACAGTTTTATAATTAATATACAGTGTCTGTGTGTTTATTTGGGGCTACAGCGCCTGTGGGGCCAGGTGGGGCCAGACTCCAGCAACAGTCTGACCTCACCTCACCCCACCTCCTTTTGGAACGGGAATATTTACTGTGCTCTTGCATGCCAGAAGTAAGGAACATCTTTGTAAAGTTGAGTTTACCTTCAGTCCAGGAAGAGAATTTGTACTTTTTTTGGTTTTGTGAGAAAGGATCCTATAACTCTCTGTGTGCCTCAGTCTAGCCTTGAACTCACAGAGATCCACCTGCCTCTGCCTCCCAAGTGCTGGGGTTAAAGGTGTGCGCCACCCAGACCCAGCTGAGACTTTGGACTTTGAAAACAGTGAGGGCACACGAAGGCCTCTGAAATGAGACTAGACAGAGGTGGCCGTGGGCCCGAGGGCTCCCAGGAAGAACGTTGAGCTTTGGTGTAAAAAGTTCCCCACAGCGTCATGTCTTTGAACTCTTGGTTGCAGCTGGCAGTGCTGGCTGGGGCTGTGTGGGTCTTTTAGGACATGAGGCACAGCCGGAGGAAGTGTGCCATTAAAGTATGGGTTGTGAGGTTCACATTCAGAACCCACTTCCTGTCCCATCCAGATGTAAGCAAGCAGCTTCATGCTCCTGCAGCCACATCCAGCTCCTGCTACCACATTGTCCCAGCGCAATGGACTACACCCTCAAACAGTGTGACAAAGCAAACCCTTCCTCCCTTCGGCTGTGTCTGTCAGGCATTTGGTGACAGCAACAGGAAGGACAATCCATACAATGCCGTATTTTAAAGCTACATTAAAAGTGCAGCGTGAGCAACCCTGATCACGAGGGGGGGGGAGGAGATGGTCACTGTCACTCAAGAATATCAGTTAAATGACAGAGTCCTCCCACTGCTATCCAGGGCCGCAGGAATGGTCCAGAGACTGACAGCAGCCAAGACTCCAGCCACCACCCTCTCCCAGAAACAGAGGCCAACTCTACTGTATATGAACAATTCAACTCAGAAGATGCCACCCTCAGCACCACCTCTCTCTAAAGTGTGCATGAGAATGTGAACATGAACACCCCATACGTACCCCCACACAGGCCCATTCATGCATACATACCCCCACATAGTCTCATGCACACAGACACACACACACACACACACACACACACACACACACACACATTTCTCACATAGCCCCCATGCAAGCACATATACCCCACATGTAGACCCGTGCATGCATACATACCTACACACTCCCATTCATGCTTATCTATGTTTCTCACACAACCCCATGCATGAACATATACCACACACACACAGCCACATGCATGCACATATACCACACACACAGCCACATGCATGAACACATACCCCACATGTAGCCCCATGCATACACATACATATTCCTCACACAGCCCCCACACATGCACATATACCCCTCAACAGGCCCAGATATGCTCACACATACTCCCCACACAGTCCCATGCAGGCACACATCCCATGCACACAAATGCCACATGTGTACTGAACACACAGCTCTATCCACATGCACACATACGTGTGTGTACCCCCACACAGCCCCAAGCATGCATACACAGAAATCCTGCTATCAATCTTTTTCTTAAATGAAAGCCAAAGGCTACCCCCGCCCCAGGGTAGCAGATCAGTGTTTTAAAATCATTTCCATACACCACCAATTTTTTTTAAAGTGATTAAAAGGGAAAAGTCTACTTACAATAAATTAAAAAAAAAAAAAACTTGAAATTAAAATCTCCTAAAATACGCACAAGACTTTTATGGGGGAATTATGAATCACACAGAGAGAGACGGAGTGGGGATATGCACCATGGTTATGAACAGAAAGATTGAACATTAAGGACATTCAAAACTCTGCCAGATTTCATTATAAAGCCTGTCTGAGCCCATCAGGACCCCGAGGGGACTTTCACGGAATGCAGAAACAAGAAGCAATTTATATAAAACAACACCGAGTCTAGGGCAGCCATCACATTTCTCAAGGATGAGAAGTAGACAACACCAGAGCTAATTATGAGAGGAACACGATCGGGACACAACGAAGATACAGCAGAAGGAGCCATGAGCTCCAAAAGCCAGCAACAAACGCACTGAGCTGTGACGTGTGGCAGAGACAGGGACAGAGGAGGCAGGACACTGGGAAGGGGGAGTTTTCCGGTATGTGAGCCCCAGAGCCCTCACTCCAATGGAATGAAGTCCAGTCTGCCAGCGCTTTACTTCCACGTTTTACACTTACTTAGTGTGTGTCAGCATGCGGCGTAGTGCAATTGTGAAGGACGTGTGTGGGGCTTAATTCTCTTTGGGGCGTGGAACTCCTGTTGTCAAGCTTGTCATCGGGTGCCTTTACCCACCTAGCTCCTTGCTGGCCCAGAATTACTTTAAAAAAAAAAAAAAACATTTAAAGACAAACCAAGGTATAATTCATTTTTAATATTTGATATTTAAGCCATACCTTAGTTAGGGTTTTTATTGCTGTGAAGGGACACCATGACCAGGGCAGTTCTTATAAAGGAAAACACGTAATTGGGGCTGAGTTACGGTTTCAGAGGTTTAGTCCAACACCACCGTCATGGCAGGAAGCAAGGAGGCACACAGGCAGACATGGTGTTGGAGGCGTAGCTGAGAGTTCCACCTCTTGATGCTCAGGCAACAGGAAGTGAACTGAGTCCCACACTGGGTGTGGCTTGAGTATGTGAGACCTCCAGGCCCGCCCCGCAGTGACACACTTCCATCAACAAGGCCATGCCTCCTAACAGTGCCACTGTCTATAGGCCAAGCATTCAAACTGCCGTGTTTCAAATACGCATGGCCCCCACAGACTCATGTGTTTTAATGTTTGAGAGTGGCACTTTTAGGAGGTATGGCCTTGTTGGAAGAAGTGTGTCAATGTAGGGGGGGTGGGCTCTGAGCTCTCCTGTGTTCAAGCTACACCCAGGCTGGGACTCAGTTCACTTCCTGTTGCCCGCAGATCAGGATGTAGGGCTCTCGGCTCCTTCTCCGGCACCGGGTCTGCCTGCACACCACCAGGTCCTGCCATAATGGGCTAAACCTCTGAAACTGTAAATCCCAATTAAAATGTTTTCCTTTATAAGGGTTGCTGTGGTCACGGTGTCTCTTCACAGCAACAGAAACCCTAAGGCAGACACAAACACATGAGTCTGTGTGAGCCATACCTATTCAAACCACCGAGAGTCATAATGAAATGATATCTCGGTGGCACTGTTAGGTGAGCCTTACACAAGTACACACACCCTGTAACTCCTTGTCCTAACAACAGACATCAGAAGTTGCCATCGGCCCCAGGAAGTAGAAAGACTTCCACAGATCCTGAAGTCCAGGCAGCTTAGGGGCCTTCCACACAGGCCACGTGACGCGGGTCCAGTCGCGGAGGGCCTGCATCTGCCTCCACGCTGGGCTGCCTCATGAGCATCCTCCACGCTGGGCTGTCTTAATCTCAATAGCTTGCTTCTTACTCTAGCCCCTGGCTACACCCACACTCCATATTGTGAGTTCTTAGCCTTTCTCCAGCCAGGCTTCTGTTGCTGCAGGAATAGCCAGCCCAGGGTTTGCTGATCATTTGTCGTCTGTGGGCGTTTGTGTTGCCACCAGTTTGGGATTGTTATGAACGATGAATACCTTAAATATCCCTGCGTAAGACATTTTAAGGACATGTGTTGTCATCTCTTTATCGGAGAAATACTGAGGGGTTCAAAGTGCTGGTCGCCTGGTAAGTGCTATCATCCACCAAAGGAAACCATGACCTCCACAGCCCCAAGAGCCCCTGTCACCTAGGTTCACACGGACGACGGACTGTGACGTTCCAAGCTGCTCCTCTGCCCGTGCACCCTTAGGTCATTCAGTCTAATTTCAGACGGCGTTGCCGTGCGTGGGAGGTCTTGTGTTTCAGTTTGTATTTTTACTTGCACTTCCCTCGTGAGCAGTGATGGTGAACATGCCCCTACGTGCAGGCCGGGATCAATAAATCTGTGTGTGTGAGGATCCCCATCAAACACTCTGGCTTTTCACCGGGCTGCTTGCCTGGCTGTCAAATGTAAGGCTTTTTGGCGTAGCCTGGAAGAACAGATGTCTGTACGACGCAGTTGCCTCCCTGAATTGGTCCCTAGCGACACTGGGGTGTCCTCCAGGGGTCCTTCCGACACTGGTTTAGCTGAAGGCTTCCAAGTTACGGATCATTTTCTTGATGGGCAATACTGCTTGGCAGTATTCACATCGCCAAGGCAATCTATATTTTCCTTTGGAAGTTTCAGGACATTTTAGAGTTGGAGAGATGGCTCAGTGGCTAAGAGCACTGGCTGCTCTTGCAGAGGAGCAGAGTTCCATCACCAGCACCAACACAAGTGACTGAGTCACACACACCTGTGACTCCAGTCCGGGGATCCAGGGTTCGCTTTGAGACCCATGCACAGATGAAAACAATTTAAACAACAAAATAATTCTCAGCTGCCGTGCCGTGCCGTGCCGTGCCGTGCCGTGCCGTGCCGTATGCGGCGTTCATTTCAGCAACGGATACTGTAAAAGGCGGGGACCTTGTTTCCCACGTTGTCCCTAAGGTTCACGGTTGTGTGACAAGACCTTGTGATCCTCACTGAGTCACCCTGGAGAGCCAACAGCACACACCCACAGGTCTGTGTTCGCTCCCACCCGACCCCTCACAGAAGTACCATGTGGTCTGGTCTTTGTTGCTTCCTGGCTAGTTTGGGGAGTTTTGTGGGTGACCTTAATTCTCTCTGAGGTAGCTTGTCAGTCACTGGGCTCCCTCTGGGCGTTGATGCAACTGCATCTCACAGATACTGACATTACCTGCCTTAGTTTTCTCCCCATTCAGATGGATTTTTAATTTCCCCTGATACTCGTTCTGTGCTCTGCAATTTGCTTATGCTCATGCTCATGTGGCTTATTTCTGAGTTCCTGGAGATGTCGGGTCCCTGCCAGCTATCGATTCTGGCTTAATTCCTCGGTGGCTAGAAAGCGCACACCAAATGGTTCTGCTCTCCCTGGATTTGCCCACCTTTGCCTCGCCGCCCAGCAGGTATCTATTTTTGAGTCTTTTGTGCAAGTGTGAGCAGAATGCTCGGCTGGTAAATGCTCACTGGGTCAGGATGAATGCAGTGTCACTTAGATTTTCCAGACGCAGTATTGCTGAGTTCCTCTCTTATTTTTCCCACGTAAGGTGCTGGGGTGGGGAACGCAGGACTCTCCAACTTTAATGACCGTCCCTGTCTGCTTTCCATGCCACCTGCGTCGTGGTCTCCCCCACCTTGGTTTTTTGAGACAGGGTTTTTCTGTGGGGCTTTGTAGACCAGGTTGGCCTTGAACTCGGAGGTCCACCTGTGTTGTGTTTTGAAGCTCAATTAGACACATAAGCAGCGGACGCTGTGCCTCAGTGACAAGGGGACCCGTCATCGCAGAGCCAATCTTCCGGATGCATGCCACTGGTTCTGCCTATTTCACTAAAGCCTGACCAGGTTGCTGCAACTTTCCCTGGGCTGGTGTCTGTGTGGGTCCGCTGCCTAAGCGTCTGTGTCCCCTACCTGGGCGAGTTTCTGGCTCACAGCACACAGTTGAGCCTTACTTCCCCGTTCTCTTTGACAGTCTCTGTCTTGTGGTCCAAGTGTGTGGACAATCTGCATTGGGCGTAACTGTGTGTGTGGGTCGATTTAAGTAATTATCCTGTATTGAATCCTTTCCCTTCGCTGCTTTTTTGAGGTAGAGTTTCTTAGCGGCGGAAATGCAGATTTGAAAATTTTTAATTAGTTTTTACATTTTATTTATTCTGTGCGTGCATACACACATGCACAAGCCGTGATGGTGTGAATATGGGGTGGGGGACAACCCACGGGAGTCAGTTCTCTCTTACCATGTGGGTCCTAGGGCTCAAACTCAGGCCACTAAACACTTTTCACCTGCTGAGCCATCTCAGGTGCTGACTTGTGTGACATTTAGTAAACACTTGGCCTGTCACCTCAATCCATCCCAAAACACTTTCAGTGTGCCGTGAGGATCCCTGTGTCCACGGCTGATCGACGTCTCCTCCACCAGAGGCTAGCCAGCCATCCATCGGGGAGGCAATCCCTCCTTCAGCATTGCTGAGAGGAATCCTGTGGGCTGTATAGACCACGTGGCTCACCCACCGGTTCATGATTCCAGGGACACGTGCACTGTCGCTCTCCACTAGGAGCTAACACCACATCGCACCGTGGACAGTGCCTTCCGGCTCCTGTGTGGGCCTGGAGAGACCCACAGGGGACAAACGCACTGAGCACCTTGTCTGCCTGCCGCTGTCCTGTCTCCTGTGGGAGAACACCCCTTCAGATACCTTGCCCACTTTGACAAGGATTGGTGTTTTGTTATTTAGCTCTTTCTGCATTCAGGATTCCAGTTTCCGCGTGTTATCGTCGGAGTGCTTTGTCAGCAGTCACCTGTGAGGGGACTCTTTCGGAGGGACTGGCGGGGTCAGGTTGGCGTGTGGCGATGCCCGTGGTGGATAGTCCTGACGATGTTAATTAACTTGGGAAACCAAGCCTGAGAGTGGGCAGCATTGTTCCCCTTGTCTTAAGACTCGAACGCTATAAAGGAGGAGAAAGTGACCCAGTGCAAGCCTGGTCTGCTGATGTGGCCGCCACCTTGACTAACTCTTCACTGAAGGCCGGAACACGGACTTAAAAGAAAACTTTCTCTCCTGAGCTGCTCTTGTTTCTGTACTTTCTTACAGCAACTGGAGAGAAAACCACAGCAGCGATTTGAACAGTTTCTTACAGTTTGAAGTTCGTCTTGAAACTCCTTGATGTCTTTGAAGAGCATTAGTTTTTGAAACTTGATCAGTCCTGACTTTTCAATATTTTTCTACTATGTGTGGAGCTTCCCGGTGTCAGGAGGACAACAAAACAACAACAATAACAACAAAACAAAAACAAAAACAAAACAAACTAACAAAACCCTGCTTAATCTGAGGCTACAACCCACCCCACCAGGGTTTTTTTTGTTTTCTTCTAGAAGGTTCTATTAGCTCCTAAGAGCAGGCTTAAGGTGCAGCCAGGCTTCTCTGGGGTGTGGCGCTCAGACAGTGTTTCCTTGACTTCTCTGCCTACAGAGGCTTCTTGCTCTGTATGCACTGATAGTGAAAGTGCCTATCCTCTCTCCCCTGAACCACAATGGCTACTCTTCAACCATCAACCGCTTCGAGGTGAAGACTCTGTTCCTGGCTCTGTGTTCTACCCTGGACATTGCAGAGAGAGAGAGGGAGAGAGAGAGAGAGAGAGAGAGAGAGAGAGAGAGAGAGAGAGAGAGGACACACCCTCACCACCCAGCTCAAGGGAAGGAAACATTGTTACTTTCCTTGTTTGGAGTGGGTTACTAGGGACCAACTTTTCAACTGTACAAGAAGCAATTTAAAAGTAAGATTAGGCAAACACACGTTCCTTATTTCTCAATGTGTCAAATGCTGCCTTGAGGAAGGGGCCAAGCTTAGCTCCGCACTGGCTGCTTGTTGATTCGCTTTCTTTGGAAGATTGGATCTTTTCTTATTGAATGAGCTAAGGAATCCATTTGATACAGAATCTCTCATATTATGACTGGCTCAGACACCATCCTGACGCCTCTAGAGACTGTCCTGGGAACATTCTAGACTCCCACAGTAAGCAGCACATTTACCAGCCTAGCACTGCTTCAATTCTGACTCTAAATTCTTGCCTTATTTACATGCTGAGACTTTTAAGTCTTCCTTCCTCAAAGGCTGGCCCGAGTCTCAGAGTCTGATCCACTTAAAGGAGTTTTCAACACAACACAATTATCTTTTATTTAAAGGCCCAATTTCCCTTCTAAGCACTGAAACCTACCCTATGTTTATGTCTCGATTTGCTGCTTGTATCTTCACTATTTCTCATGTTTAATTACCGGTTCTGAGAAAGTGGCTAGTCTTCCAACGTCGCATACAGAAATTAATTTGAGATGTGCCATAGACAAGTGAGGTGATCATAGATTTATGTACAGAACCACAGAATTTTTAAAAAAAAAAAAAAAAAAACCTCTTTGTCCCTGAGGATTAAATAAAGATGTCAGGCATGGCAGAGTTGGTACGGTAGTCAGTAAACTGTGTTACACCTGAGGTCCTGAGGTCAGATTCCCATTACAGCATCCAGGCTAGCAACACACATCTGTAACCGAGCCCCGGGACACACACACCTGGAACCTGCCAGTGAGACCCCCGTACCAAAACACAGAGTGGAAACTTGTCGATCCAGGCAGACTCTCGACATTGACTCTGCCCCCACAATGCACACGAGAAAACAAAACTGAAAACCACAAGATGAAGACTGGGCCCATCAAAACGTCCTTTTCGCCATTAGAATGTAAGAGGGTGAAGGCTAAGCCACAGCCTGAGAGAAGTCCTCAGATCCAGATCGCCATCCGGCTGAGGCCTGAATCCTACATGCACCTAACAACTCAGCAGCAGGAAAATAGTAAACAGGAGCTGGAGACAGCCAGTGTTACAAGCACCTGCTGCTCTAACAGGGGGTTCAAGTTCTCACATGGTGGCTCAACACAACAGTCTGTAGCTTCAGTTCCAGGGGACCCACCACACTCCTCTGACCTCAGAGGGCCCCAGGCATTTGCATCTCACACACACACACACTCTAACACACACACACACCCACACACACACCATGTACACACACACACACACACACACACACACAAGAAACCACTCGTACACATGAGATAAATGAGTCTATAAAAGAAATTAAAGAGAACATCAATCTAAATAATTGTATGTGGTGGCACACTCCTGTGATCCCAGCACTTGGGAGGTGGAGGAGAGAGCATCAGAAGTTCAAGGACATCCTCAGCTACATAGCAAGTTGAGGGCCAGCCTGGGCTATCTGGGATCCTGTTTCAAACAAACAGGCAAACAAACAAACAAACAACCCAATATAAATGAGCAAAATATAAATGAACAGACTTCATCAGAGAGGATATACAGATGATGAAAAGGGGATGTCCTTGAAGAGGGGACACAGCCAGCATCACGAGTCTCCAGAAAAGAGGAATTGAAACCAGTGTGGCTCCACCACACACACACACACACACACACACACACACACACACACACACACACACAGTCAGAGGAGCTGCTCTGAGAAAAGACCAAACTCTGTGTCAGCAAATGCCGGGTAACTACTGGGAATGTGGAACGGGCTCCATAAAGGGCTGGACAGTGCCCTGAAGTTCAACAACACTGCCATAAGACCTGCCTTCTTACCCCAGAAATCTGGATATATGCAACCAAGTAAAAGTTGTCCTGTGTCGGGCTGGTAATCTCAGTCTTACCCAAGATGGCTAAGAACTGGAAAGAGTACACATTTCCACAGGAGCTGGGAGGGTGTCATCTAACGGAATACTCCTTGGCAATGAAACGGGATGAGCTAGGCAGAGGCAGGTGGGTCTCTTATGAATTTGAAGCCAGCCTGTTCTACATAGTGAGTTCCAGGCTATCCAGAGCTGTGCAGTGTCTCAAAGCAGGGCATCAGAGAGAACAAGCTACTGATTTGTGCCCTAAACAGCATAGACAGAGCCTAAAGTAATCACATTGAGTTAAAGAACTGAAACTCTCACTCTCCCCACAAAAGAGTGCATGTTCCTTGATTACAGAGGGTGGGACCAGGTTCTGAGGGTGCTGTGTGGGGATGTGTACAGCATCACCTAGTATGGTTCTCATGCACACAATTGTATGTGTGTGTGTGTGTGTGTGTGTGTGTGTGTGTGTGCCTGGTGCCAGAAGAGGCAAAAAGAAGGGCATGGGCTCTGCTCCGGGACTGGGGTTACAGCAGCTGTGAACTGTCATGTGTCATGTGGATGCTGAGAATCAACACCCCCCCCCCATTGTCTGAAGACTTGATCCCCCAGTTGATGGAACTGTTTGGGAAGCGCTGGGAGGTGTGGCCCTGTTGAGGAAGTGTGTCACTGGGGGAAGGCTCCGCTATTCCCAGGGTGCTCTCTGCCTCATGCTCGTGATGCTTGTGAGTTGGATGTGAGCTCCCAGCTGCTGCTCCAATGTCTGCCTGCCTGCTGCCACGCCCCCTCCATGGTGGTCACGGGCTCCCATCCCCTTGGGTATTGTGGAACAACCATGAGCACAAACAAACCCTTTCTTCCGAACTTGCCTTGGTCAAGGTGTTTTATCACAGCAACAGAACACAGCGAGGGCCCTGATTACTAGAACAAAAAGAAAACCTTCAAAAGGAAACAGCAGTGGTGGGGCTCAGGGTCTACATGACAAAAAAAAAAAAAAAAAAAAAAGAAAGAAAGAAAGAAAGAAAGAAAGGGGGAAAAAAAGGCAAATACAGGCCACAGCTGACACAAACAAGAAAATTCCTTTTTATGTTAAAATGTTGCTAGGCATGGTGCCTCTAATCTCAGCACTCAGGGGCTGAGGCAGGAGGATCATGAACTTGACATCAGTCTGGGCTACATAGTGAGACATTGTTGGAGAGGGAGGGAGGGAGGGAGGGATGAAGGGAGGGAGAGAGGGAGGGAGGGAGGGAGGGATGGAGGGAGGGAGGGACAGAGGGAGGGACGGAGGGAGGGAGGGAGGGAGGGATGGAGGGAGGGAGGGAGGGATGGAGGGAGGGAGGGACGGAGGGAGGGACGGAGGGAGGGAGGGAGGGAGGGAGGGAGAAAGAGAGAGAGAGAAACAGGAGCGAAACAGAGAGACAGAGAGGGGGAGTGAGGGGAGGGAAGAAGGGAGAGAGAGAGGAGAGAAATACAGAGAGAGAGGCAGAGGGGGCAGTGAGGGAGAGGCGCCAGTGGCTTGACTGAACATCTAGCTCTCAGGACACTTGCAGAAGGACCTAGGGATGAAACAGCACACCTGCCAGGGTGTTTTCCTTAATCACCCAGGGGGATGGGGGGGTGTAGAAAGACAAGAATGCCCGGGTGCCATTAGAGGACCAGGCTAGGGTGGGGAGTGACAGCTTTCACATGGGATGAGGTGGCGGTGGAGGGGGGTGGGGTTTCCACATGCCCCTGCCTTCTTCTGGATAATTCTGACAGTTTTCCCACAGCAAGTGTGAAAGGATCCAACCCTAGCCTCCAGCCTCCTCGACAGCTTAAGCCAGGGTATAACACAGATACTGACAGGAGTCCAGTATGTTCCTTAAAACTGAACAGCAGCTGTGTGGACAGAGAGCTGAGTCCACGGGCCAGACAACTCCATGGCTAAAATGCCTCTGCTACTGACTGAGTCACATGAAAGGTCTGGCAAGACGGCTCAGCAGGTAAAGGTGTCTGTTGCCAAGCCTGACAACCTGGGTTCAAACCCGGGACGCACACTGGGAAAGGGGAGAAGTGACTCCCACAGCTGTCCTCAACACACACACACACACACACACACACACACACACACACACACACACACGTGCATATACGCGCACACATGCACATGGACACACACAATCAATTGAAGGACCAGCCCTCTGATCTCCGCAGGCCGAGGCAAGAGAGGTAGAGCTCTAGCTTGTCGCTGTTAGGATGACTCAGCAGCTGACCTACCAGCAGAGCCTCCACAGTCAAAATCCACCATGTTCCACCTGAGTCCTGGCTGTTTTATTCTAGTGCATAAATATTTTACCCAGTAGGCATCACATTCCTGTAAAAGTTCCATAAAAGGAAGCAGGTGGGGAGACCAGGACAGCTGGCGTGTGCGAGTGCTCTGCAAACCACGCACACCCAGACGACAGTTGTCACCATTCATCAGGCCTCAAACCACAGGGCAGCGTCTTTAAGAAAAATGGCTCAGCAGTCACTTCCAATTTCAAGTCCCTCAGAACAAAACCGCAAGGTTTGGGTGTTTTGTTTTTTAACGTACAGTTGCTAGAGATTTTCCACAAACAACTCATTAGGCACAGAACCCAGAACCAAATAGTCAAAGTCACCATGGAAACTTTGCCTTGCTGTTTAAGCCACCAGACCACACAGGCTGCACAGTAGGCTGTGTAAGTGTCCTCACCATGCAGACGGGGGCCAGCTCCTCCCCAGCCTACTCATCCCCCAGCTCCTCCCTCATCCCCTCCATCCCCCAGCTCCTCCCCAACCTCCTCCATCCCTCAGCTCTGCCACATTCAGTCTTGCATATAAATCCCACAGCCTGAAAAATCCAGCACCCACAGTCATTTGTCCCTAAATGCTCACAGGCCAGAGACGCTGTGTGACGTCAAAGCTACTGGTGGTACTCCAACAAGATCTGGACACTCAATGCCATGGGTGTGTGTGTGTGTGTGTGTGTGTGTGTGTGTGTGTGATGCAAATGCATGCCCACATGTGTGTTCCAGCACATGGAGATAAGAGGCCAATGAGTTTCTTCCTCTATCATGTGCTACTGTTTCTCTCTCTCTCTCTTCCTCCCTCCTTCCCTCCCTCTCCCTCCCTCCCCCCCTCTCTCTGTCTCTTTATTTGTTTATTATTCCATTTACTTACTTACTTACTTACTTATTGCAACAAGGTTTCACTATGTGGCCCTGGCTGTCCCAGAACTTGCAAAGATCCTCCAGGCTCTGCTTCCCAAGCAATGAAAGATGCACACCAGCATGCCCACACCCTGCATGTCCACACCTTTTAGTCTCTGCCTGAGCCTGGAGCCTCACAGATTCCATGAGATCAGCTGGCCAGCCACCCACAGGTATGCCCCTGTCTCCCTCCCCTGTGCTGGGATTAGAGACAGAAGCCACTAGGCACGTAAGTGCTGAAGACACAAATTCTGCTCCTCCCACCTATGCTGCAAACCCATCTCCCGCTTCTTTGCTCTACATTAAACATACTTGAATTTCATTACCCTGGGTGCTAAGGTGTGGCCAGACTGCACCTCGTCTAACC
Source organism: Cricetiscus sungorus (assembly GCA_030556225.1). NCBI lineage: Eukaryota > Metazoa > Chordata > Mammalia > Rodentia > Cricetidae > Cricetiscus > Cricetiscus sungorus. The sequence continues at coordinate 35,165,096 of JANBXA010000044.1, read as the reverse complement.
ACCCCCCCTGCATCTCTGTATAGCTAACACTAAGAGGGCCCAAATAAACACCTCTCTGATTGGACAGTGCCAGGAATAGCGGCTGGAGACTGAGATCTGAAACCTGCAAATCCCTATTAGCCAAGTGCAGCCTCTGGCATCCAGGACACTTGCTGTTCCTCACTATCCTCCATGTCCATCTGAACAGAGGCAAACCCAGACAGCCCACAGGCAAGGCACCTCAAGAATCAGTGGGGCTCACATGACTTAGTTCTCAACAGCGGAAACCCTGACCAGAAGGGACAAGCTACTCCATGTCACTTCTTTAAAAGGAAGTGGGCTTGCCCTGGCTCCTTCCCTGTTCCTGCTGGGGAAGCTTCCCTAGCTGAAGCCTGGCCTGGGGTAGAAACCCTCAGGAAGGGCAGTGAGCATGGCAGGGACAGGGAGCAGCCAGGGGAAGCAGAGCTGGCCTCCCATCCTTGCCAAATCTGGGGTGGTGGGGATATCTCATAACTAGGGGTGCCAGGGGCTGGGGAGATGATTTGGAGGGTGAATTGGTAGCCATGCAAGCATAAGGACCTGAGTTTGGCTCCCCAACAATCAGGTAAAATTCAGGCACCAGGGCACACCTACAATCCCAGCGCTGGAGAGGGGACGGATTCTCTGTGTTCTGTAGCCACCCAGCCCCGGGCTAACCAGGGAGCTCAGGGAGAGACTCTGGCTAAAAATGAGAAAACTAAGGTAGAAAGTAATTAAAGGAGACAAGCCACCGTGACCTCTGGCCTCCACAGGTGGACACACACACACACACACACACACACACACACACACACGTACATGCTACTACACACACATGCATACACGTGCACACTCTAGTACACACACTCATATACACACACACACACATGCCATGCGCACACATACACATGCACACACACCACACACACGTGCACACTCTAGTACACACACACACACACACACAGGTACACATACACACACACACACACACACACGGGTGCGCACACACATGCACACATGCATGGGTGCAAGCATGCACTCGCACACACATGCACGCACGCACGCACACACACATGCACACACATGCACGCACACATGCACGCACACATGCACACACACATGCACACACACATGCACACACACATGCACACACACATGGGGGAGTCCTCCACAGTGAGTTGCTGTGATGGGATCATGACCCACACCCTGCCCAACGGCACTAACCTTCAACACACCCTCAGAGCCCCCACCTTCCCTTTACCTCAGTTTCTCGGACAATCAACACCAGCAGGGCCTGCAGCTGAGGGTGACATCCTGTACTGACACAGAGCCTTCAAGTTACTTCTCAAAACAAAATGAGCCTCCTAGAAAATGTCCTCCCAAGACTCCAGGCTTCTAACCCCACCGCCCTTATCCTGAGCCCAGGGGGTCCTAGCCTCCTGTCCCATGAGTCACCAAGGAATGGCTAGGTTCCTCAGCTAGCATTTTTCTCATGTAGGCTCCCTAGAATTGTCTAGAGAAAATTATTCTTGAGTCAGGCAGGTTGGAACGCAGGAGGCAGAGGCAGGCGAATCTCTGAGTTCTTGGCCAGCCTGGTTTACAGAGTGAGTGAGTTCCAGGACAGCCAGGACTACATAGAAAACTCCTGTCCGAAAAAACAAAACAAAACAAAACAAACAAACAAAAGATTTTCACAGCTTAAGGAAAGGTATTGAGCCCAATGCATCCAAATCTGCAATTTAAAATAATATCATCTCCTAGAACAAATAAAACTCTTCAACCTTCCTAAGGCTGCGATCCTTTAATACAGTCTCTCATGTTGTGATGACCCCAACTATAAAAGTATTTTCATTGCTGCTTCATAACTGTAATCTTGCTACTGTTCTAAATCTTAACGTAAATACCTGTGAAAGGATCATTCAACCCCAAAGGGCTCGCAGCTGCAGCCCACGGGCTGAGAACCACCGTCCAGGAACAGCGTTTGTGCTTGTGTTTGTGCACAAACGAAGGAATCCACGAGTTCCTGATGTCATGAGCATAAAACCCTGTCCTGAACGCGCGGTCTCAAAGTTCAATGCTTTGGATATCACCCTATCATATATAGGATAGCTCTCTCTCTCTCTCTCTCTCTCTCTCTCTCTCTCTCTCTCTCTCTCTCTCTCTCCCTCCCTCCCTCCCTCCCTCTCTCTCTCTCTCTCTCTCTCTCTCTCTCTCTCTCTCTCTCCCTCCCTCTCTCTCTCTCTCTCCCTCTCTCTCTCTCTCTCTCTCTCTCTCATCCACTTTCTGAGAAAACTTGGCTTCTCCTCGTACTGGTCTTAGCACACATCTAGAAACACGCTGTGAAGTGGCGTGTGGGCCGTCATGCTGTGCTCATGTTCACAGTGAGCATGTGGAAGTCAGAAGACAGGTAACTCGTGGAAGCTGGCTCTCTCCTCCCACAACATGGGTCCTAGGATCGAACTCAGTTCACCAGGCTCAACCACAAGCCCCTTCACCTGCTGAGCCAGCTCTCGGGCCCGCAAGTGATTTTAAACATCTTAATAAGAAGGTGTGTGTGTGTGTGTGTGTGTGTGTGTGTGTGTGTGTGTGTGTGTGTGTGACTGTGTGTTTGAAGAGTCTGAACCAGCCAGGCTCTTCCTGCCTTCCCTCTGGGTTTCTTCACCTGCTCCGTTGACTCTAGACCTGGAGGAGCTTCAGCAAAGCTCACTCTGCACCAGGAAGCTGTCCATGCCGAACTCTGAGCGCCTGTATGACGCTGTCACAGTCCACTTGTGTGTGACAACTGAGGCCCTCTGTCTGCCTTGAGAGAATACAGCTGGCACCTTCGCACCTCACTGCCACTACAGGAAACCCAAAACCAGGAAGACACACATGTCCTCACTCATAAGTGGATACCAGACATAAAGCAGAAGACACCCAGCCTACAGCCCACAGCCCCAGAGAAGCTTGAGCCCTCCTCCAGGAACAGATGGAAGCAGATGCAGACATCCACAGCTCACCAATGGGCTGAGCTCCTGGAGAACAATCACAGTGAGGGAGGAGCGATAATATGAACAAAGAAGTCAAGACCATGATGGGGAAGCCACAGAATCAGCTGACCCGAGCCAGTGAGAGATCCCTGACTCAGACCTAAGACCAAACTGAGGTGACAATGGTGTGGCTGGGACAATATATGAGGCCACCGGCAGTGGGTCCAAGATCTAACACTAATGCACAAACTGACTTAGTGGAGCCCAATCTATATGGAGAGATGCCTTGCTCAGCCTAGACACAGGGGTGTGGGGTGGAGAGGAGCCTTGGTCCTGCCTGATGGGACAGACTTCATAAACTTCCTAGGGGAGGCCTTACCCTCTCTGAGGGGCAGATGGATGGAATGAAGGGAGAACAGGAGGAGGGGGAACTGGGATTGAAATGTAAAAATTAATAATAATAATAATAATAATAATAATAATAATAATAATAATAAAGAATAAGTAGCCGGGTGTTGGTGACATACGCCTTTAATCCCAGCACTCTTTGTGCTGAGATTAACAGAGCTAGTTCCAGGACAGGCTCCAAAGCCACAGAGAAACCCTGTCTCGAAAACAACAAGAATAACTTAAATTCACGTCTACGACACAGCATGAAGAGTGACCAGCAGCCGCCAGCGGGTCTCCAAAGGCCTCCTGTGCGTGCTTAATAGACAGAAGTGAGAAGTCGGGTTCATGGTGGTCACTTTCCTACAGCTCAGGTCCAAACTCATCACACACACTATCCCAGGCAGACAGGAGAGAGCCACAAGCCAAGCACCAAGCTTGAAATGGCAATGAGGCCAAGCCGCCAAAGGGAGCCGCCCCAGCTCTGTGCAGTGTCCATCGGATGAGTCCCTTGGAAGGCAGAAACACAGGCAGGCATCTGAGCAAGCCAGTCAGCCACTGATGTGTCTGTCAGTGTGGAGCCGGAGGAGGTGGCGTCCCTCCTGTGCCACAGAGTCCAGAGACTCTGCATAAACACCAACCCTTCCCAGCCCACTGAGGAGGGCTCAGCCTGCAGCACCAAGGACACCAGCCAGGCGCGCCCTAGCCTACAATTACCGCCCTGTTGACGAGAGTCAGGGTGCACTCTTTTTCCTGCCAGAGCGTCTTCATAATAGAAGGAACAGAAATGCTGAAGGGCCGGAGACTCAGCCTGCCAAGCGCTTGCTGGCCTTGCAAGCACCGGGGACTTGAGCTCGGCTCAGTCCCAGCGCTGGAGAGGCAAAGCCAGGCGCAGCCCCTGGCCCTCGGTGGCCAGCCCAGCTCACTGGTGTGTTCCAGTGAACCGGTGGGTGACTCTGACTCAGTAAACCAAGGTGGACGGCCTCTGAGCCAAGACCTTCGTGTGGCCGTCTGCCTCCACATACACACACACATGCAGCGCACACATGCACGTGCAGCACACACGCAAGTGCAACGCATGCACGTGCGGCACAATGGGCAACACACACCACAGATATGGTGACACCACATTGCAGGTGTGCAGCCCCCAGGCTTGCTGTCACGGGAGTCCAGTGCTGAGTGGACCTGCGACTCACCACCGAGCCCCTCGGGCAGGCACCTGAGTTGTTGATTGCTGGTTTGTTTTTCCTTCCCCTCTTGTGCAGGGTCTCACACAAGGCAGGCCAGAGCTCTGCCACCACCAGACCCTCCAGACTCCCATACTTCATGAAGAGGACACAGGCAGAGTCTCAAGGCCTTTGCTGTCTTTGAAGATAAAACACGGTCCTCGACAACCAGCAACCACGTGGAGGTTGGTCCATGTAACTCTTAGTCCAATTTTAAATTAAATCTCTATCAAGAGCCACGTAGATACAGAAAGCCTTGATGAAAGGACAGGAAAGGGTCGAGGATTTCCTGCGAAGATTTCCCCTGGGTGAAATACGTCACTGCACAGCAGCACACACAGAGCGTATTGCTTGGGGATCCGATGGAGGGTGCTCCAACCGGGAGGAGGGGGAAGGGCCAGCGGTCGCCTATCGTGTGAGGTCCAGGGTCACACCCAGCTCTGGAGACAGCAGAGCTGGGCTGTGAGGACTAGGAGGGTGGAGGTGATGCCCTCCCTGGCTTATGGGATGCTCCTCTTATCGTCCTCACAAGGAAAGGCAGTCGTCGGCACAATTAGGGCCCGCCTTCCTCATTAAACATCCCCGTTGACAGCTGCACGCCTTCTACCTTGCTGGACACCCACTTGGTGCCCAACAGCCCAGCCGCCGAGGTCACTGTTACAACGTGAGTGTAACCCACGCCTCACTCCACATCCTAATTCAAACCGTGGTCAGAAAACTGACACGAGAGATTTTAAAGTACTCACAGAGCCCAAGATCTCTCCCTAAAATAGAACTTAGAAGTAAGCAGACCACACATTCAGCACCCAAGATATCGAGCCCGAAGTCCTCATCACTGGGATTTTTACACATGTCTTTTCTGACGTCTTTGTGAGTTTTAAGCTTCTCATTCAACAGAGCCGCTCCTGTGCTGAGCAGATCACAAAGCCATGTGCACTCCTCGGCGTGCGCAAGGCGACAAGGGACCAGAGAACTTCTCACGAAAGCCAAGGCAGGCTGGGGAGCTGCCATACTTGGGAGGCTGGGCTTGGGAGAACTACAAAGGGTCAGGAAGAACCCTACACTCTCGGACTGTACCGCCACAGCCTCGTATCACTACAGACATTCCAAAGGCATCAGAGATGTGTGACGGGACGGTGGCTCTCCAAGAGCCCTTCAAACACGAGAGAGGGCGAGAGCCTGTGAGTTTACACAGTCTGCTCAGGTCTAAGAAAGAGCGGGGTAACCACCTTCTGCTCACTACCCAAAGCTGCCTAGAGCATCACACCCGGCTGGTGTTAGGGAAGGAAGGCACCAAGTCAAGGGCTGGAGGCCCTCACCGGACGGCTGGAGGGTGCAGGGAGAAGGGGAAAGGAGGGAAATGCTCCCACTCCGTAGAAGGTCCTAGACACCCAGGGTCACCATAGGCAACTCAAGGAAAAAAGCTGAGACGACAGCTGGGAGGTGCACCCTAGGGCTCAGCAGCTGCTCTTCCCTGGCCGCATCCCAAGCAGCCACAACTTTCCAGGGTTCTGCCTCCATCTCCCCAGGCAGCCCAGCACCAGGGCCTCCAACACACTGTTTCGCATCTCCGACTGTGGGTGTCTGATTTGGGATCCCCCTCCCTGCTTTCAATTGCTCCTCATTTTGAGTTTCGGGACAGGTTCTCACTAGGTAGCAGAAGATGACCTTGAACTCCTGACCCTCCTGCCTCCTCCTCCTGAGTACTGGGATCACAGCTGTGGACAACCTCGCCTTGCTTACACAGAGCAGGGGGTATCAAGCTGAGGTTTTCACGAATGCTGGGCAAATGTTTCTGCCATCGCGTGCTGCTGCTGGCTGATCTGCACACACTTCCAGCTTCCATCCTATGCTTTTTGAAATTGCACCAACACCCTGTTCTGGGCACAGTCCTGACAGCCAGGAAGTATAATGGAAAATCGCCTTCTCCCATGTCTGAGATTCTTCGGGAGACGTCCCCTTGTTCCACACTCTAATGAATGAATAGAAATAATTACGGCAGAGGTTTCTGTTTATGTATTCTAAGGTCAGAAAGAGTAGATGTTGTGTGTTAGGGGACATGGAATGCAAGGATCGGAGACTTTCTCTGTCTCTCTTTCCAAGGTTTTTGTCCAAGAACTTTCCAAGGTTGTCCCAGAACCTCCCGTTCTGCTACTCCATCCATCACCAACAGGGAGGGCGCAGGAAGCTAAGAGGCCTTGACGGTGAGGGTGTTGGCCGTCCTGCTCAGCTAAGAGAGGCTAAACTTCTCACTGGGTAGAACGGTGAGCTCAGATTCACGTCCTACATCCTGCATCCCATATCCTGGACCCCGTCTGCAGTTCTCTGCCTTACATCCTGCATCCCAAACCCTGACTCCGTCTGCCGTTCTCTCTGCCTCACAACCTGCATCCCAAACCCTGACCCCGTCTGCCATTCTCTGCCTTACATCCTGCATCCCAAACCCTGACCCCGTCTGCCGTTCTCTCTGCCTCACAACCTGCATCCCAAACCCTGACCCCGTCTGCCGTTCTCTCTGCCTCACAACCTGCATCCCAAACCCTGACCCCGTCTGCAGTTCCTGCCTGCCTTCCCTTCCCTGGTATCCTTGAGCATGAGAATGGCAGGCACCTGGTGTGGCTACCGTGGCAACACTTCACATAGCCACGACTTGGCGGAGGAGCCACTGCCAGTGACATTAGCTCGTATGTCGTTACCTACAGACCCATTTCCTTTGTCTGGGTGTTGGGGGCACCAAGGAGAAAAGCCCCCCCACATTGCTTCCACACTGACTTCCCCCTTTTCCATCCATCCTTGCCCCTTGCAAACAAAGAGTCTCACTGCCTCTCCTCCAACCCTGACATCCTTCCCCGAGTCTCAGCCCTCTCCTCTTCACGGGTGTTTGGCAAAGCCAGGTTCTGGGCAAGTGCTTCGGAAGGCTATCTCTAAGAACAGATCATCAAAGCCAGGACTGCCTGTACCTCGGAGAGACACACTGGGCTCCGGATTTCAAGAATCTTACAGAGTCGTTCCACAGGGCAGGTCCTCGTCCCAAACTGTGCTCCAGAACCTGTTCCTGAGAACGGGCACCCGAGAGCATCCTGTGCCTCTCCAAGTCGCTGGCACAAATTAACTTTGACCAAGAATGAAATAATAGTGGAAAGGTCAGGACAAACTGCCTTTCGGATTTGTGCCCTGTGGGGAAGAAGTGCTTCCTCTCCTCTCTTACAGTGACTCCCGTGGAAGATGAAACTCTCTTCCCGAAGGCTCTACAGGTGTGTGTGTGTGTGTGTGTGTGTGTGTGTGTGTGTGTGTGTGTGTGTGAGTGTGTGTGTGTGTGTATATGTGTGTGTGAGAGAGTGTGTGTGTGTTTGTGTGTGTATGTGTGTTGTGTGTTTATGTGTGTGTATGTGTGTATGTGTGTTTGTGTGTTTGTGTGTGTGTGTATGTGTGTTTTTGTGTGTATGTAAGTCTGTGTGTGTATGTGTCTTTGTGTGAGTATGTGTGAGTGTGTGTGTGTTTGTGTGTGTATGTGCGTCTGTGTGTGTATGTGTGTTTGTGTGAGTATGTGTGAGTGTGTGTGTATGTGTGTTTGTGTGTTTGTGTGTGTGTGTATGTGTGTTTTTGTGTGTATGTAAGTCTGTGTGTGTATGTGTGTTTGTGTGAGTATGTGTGAGTGTGTGTGCGTGTGTATGTGTGTGTGTGTTTGTGTGTGTATGTGTGTGTGTGTGTTTGTGTGTGTGTATGTGCGTCTGTGTGTGTGTGTATCTGTGCGTGTCTGTGTGTGTGTGTGTGTGTGTGTGTGTGTGTGTGTGTAACAGGGACCTTGCCGAGAGCCACCACCCGGCTATTTCTACCTCTCTCAGTCTTCATCACATTTTTCCAGCACAGAACGACGCCAGGGGACATCCTAAAAGATGAGCGGGAGCTCTCTCAAGTGATCACGCCCTGTCCTCATTGGTCAAGGGGGCTGTTTGACCGACAGGAGGCGTGAACGGCCAAGCGTAGACAGCTCTTCATGAGTAAAGAGAGAGCCCTTCGCAAGCATGATGTGTTCCATAATACGGAACCACAGAGTCCAAACGATGCCTGCCCGGGGTCAAATAGAGCAGCACGGCACCCACACTTGAAAGCAAAGCTCTTGCCCAGGTCAACTCCCGCGTCTTCACTCTCAGAGGCCTAGTGGGAAGGGATATGTGGTGTGTCAGACATCCCCACGACGGCTTCTGAGAAACGGGTCCACAACTGCTGCCAGCTTGGGCTGAGAATCAATAAACAGGGCCGGGGAGACGGTTCAGTAAAAGGAAACCAAGGCTGTGAGGACCTGAGTTCGGATCCCAGAACCCATGTGAAGAGGGACACGGAGGCACACATCTGTGATGTCGGTGTTGCTGTTACAGCGAGATGGGAGAGAGAGAAAGACAGGAGGAGGCCGGAAACACGCGGGCCGCCTGTCCTGGCCTACACAGCAGTGAAGGAGGCCTGGCTCAAACGAGGTGGTTAGTGTGGCCAACAGCTGAGGTTGTCCTGACTTCTCCGAACCCACCCTGGCGCAGCCACAGCCTAAGCCGTGTCCTCTCTGCTCTCCCAGGTGTTTTGCAGAAGTGACTGACAAGAGAAGCTTCGTAATGGGGGGACCAAACAAACAAACAAACAAACAGTAAGGGGCCCCCGTAAACAGAAATGGCTTCTCGGGGGAAGACCCAGCCTCATGACTCAACTTCCTTCGGCCACATGTGCCTTCGAGTCAGTTCAGTAACACTCTGTCAGCAGAGAAATGGACCCAGCGTGAAGAGCTGTCTTAGCCACGGCAGACCCAGTTCACCGGGAACATGTCTTGTCACTGAGGCATACAATGGACACAGCAGATACAGGTGCTGGTTAGCGGGGCTGCAGGGGTCACAGTTGCCCCCTCCAGCGGGCTCCGTTATCAGCTCCTTTAGCTCAACAAATGTTCGGGTAAAACTGAAGCAGAGATGTGATTTGAACAAATAGTCAGCCTTCAGAGGATTTACACCCATCGGCCCGATAATTGAATAATGTGTCAACATAACAAAATGTTTGCCTCTTGCCTTCTCCGGGGAGGCAAACTCTCCCCTGGGCTCAGTGTTCCATTTTCTGAGATTCTCTGTAACAGGCAAAGGAGGCTGGGCCCTGCAGACCAGTTTTGTTATAATTAACATGATGCTGTCTGGTTCTGTTCAAAACTGGCAAGAGGCAGGGTCACGAAGAATACTGACGGTGACCAGATAATTAGTTGAAAACAAAAAATCAATCGTGGCAGACCAATGGGCAAGTTCAAATACATGCTCCTCATTACGCAAACACAACTCTAACAATGTCTCCCAGCAGCCATACTGTGACAAAGCACAAGGAGGGATTGTCACCTGTGATTGTTACTTAGGGGCTGAAGCCACTAAAGACAAATAGGCAACAGATTAGACTCCTGGAAGGGGACAGATGGCCCTGTTCAAGAGTCTACCTGAAAAATGGCAACATAATAGCAGTCATCAAAGGACAGTGTCCTAAGTCAACTCTCCTGTTGACAACACTCAAGCTGAAAATGTCAGGGCTTGCCAGCTCAGCCACACCACTTCTGCTTTGAAAGAAAGTATCACCCAAGGAGGGACATGGAAAAACAGAGGTGTCGCTACAGGGAAGTAAAGTCCCAGGGCACTGGAGTGTGCATGTCCCAGAGCAACAGTGCAGATCAGAAGCCCAGCTATGGTCCACAACACCAAGGAGAAAAGATGAGCAGACAGACCTTCCTCATTTTAGTCATTGTATACCCCCCTTCCCCACGAGTTGTGATTTATTGTTTTTATATATAGAAAGCATACATATTTAAGATTCCCTGACCCTCGCAGGGTGGGGGCAGAGGAAAGGGAGGGAGAGAATGAAATAAACCCTGTAGGGAGTTCTCTAGTAAAGCCTCCTCACGTGGGGAGTCCTGGATCTTGCCCTTCCCACTTACTGGAGTTGTCAATCAATCCCATTTCCAGCAAGCATCAGCTAGGTTAAACTCCAGGAGCCCACAGCCCACCAAGGTCTCCCCTCATGGCTGGTAGCAAACCACCCTGAAAGGAAAACAGCAAGAGGACAAAGCTTGGAAGGGAAGGCAAGCCAAAAATACCCAGCCAGCACAGCTGTGTGTACAGTATGAGTCTTCCCAGAAAACACAGCACAGGGATTTGATGCTCCCTGGATCACGGGGCTCACAAACACACTTGGAAAAAAATGATAATCTGACCATCGATCCAAACCGAATGACTGTTTGGGGGCTATGCATACTGTTCCATGGCAGACTGCTTACCCAGCACACCTGAAATCCTGGGTCCCATCCCCAGTACCTCAAAAATAATCAAAAGAATAAACACGTATATTTTCCCTTACATCAAGGTGAAATTGGTGCCACATGGGTGTGTCACACTTGACCATTCCAAAGAGGAAGGAGCGTTCGTTGGTTTAGATCCTGACAGAACTGCATGGTTCGGGGAGGGCCATAAAGTCCGAGACGATTTTTCTGTCAACTCCAGGGACTGCTTTTTGTGTACGGAGAAGAACCACATCAGCTATACAGCTAACAGTGGAGTGGGTTATAAGGGAGCCCTCCACCTTGCTCTGGAACACCGATGAGAACTCCCTGGGACAAGTACAGCCCTAAGAAGCTATCACATCTCCGTAAAATCAATAATCATTCAGTGGCGATAAAAAGACAACTTGGCAGGGAGTCTCCAGCCAGGGCCAATTCAGCGGGAACCTATACAGTCTGGAAAGATCAGGCTAGGCTCAAGCAGTTCTCCTGTTATCTTTTCCAAAAAGGGCAGGCCACCAGGGGTCCAAGTTGAGGAAAGTGGCCCAGGTGACAGCGCTGGTGGCAGAATGAGAACTCACTGGTCTACTTACTGCGGCGGGTGGGGAGTGGGGGTGGAGTGTGGGGACAGACGACCCTGAAACCAGCCCGGGACAGCGGGGCGGAGGCGAAGGGAGGGGACTGGAGGGACCAGACAGAACGGGAGAGGATTCAAGACAACAGGAGGGGACACTAGGGGACAGGAGGGGACCGGAGAAGGCAGGAAAGGACCGGGGTTGGAGGGGGGCGCACAGGAGAGGGCGGGGAGGAACGGAGCCGTACCTGGGCTCCGGCAGGACGACCTTCTTGCTGGCGCGCGCCGCCGGCGCCGCCTTGCTCTTCTCCATGGCCATCAGGTAGCTGACGTCGGCCAGCACGGCCTCCAGGTCCGCCATGGCGGCTCCGCAGCTCCCGCCGCCCCGACGGGGCCACGGCGCGCCCGACGCGCGACCCCGACGCGGACCCCGACGCACCGCCCCTTCCGCGGCTCCGCGCCCCAGCCCGGCGCGCCCCCAACCGTCCGCGGCCACGCGCTCCTGACCCAGCCTCTCAGGCACCAGGGACTTCCTCTCCCTCCTCCTCCTCCCCCCTCCCTCCTCCCTTTCCTCTCCTTCTCACCCTCAGCTCCCCAAACAAGGTCCAGATGCCCAGTACTCAAGGGACCATGCCAGGAGGTCATCGATAGCGCACTGTCAATCAAGCACCTCCACGAGGTGCCCCGGAGCGGTCCCACCTGCCCTTCCAGGTGATTGCTAAAACCTGACTGAGGTCAGAGCTACTCCTAGGGGGCGTCCCGAGCCACTAGCCCCACCCTAGCCCCCCTCTGTGAACCTAGCCAAGCCAAGAGAAACTGAAATAGTGGAGAAAGTTGCTTGGCTACTGCTGTTCAGGGCGAAGCAGGGTGAAGAGTCCCTCCCTGGAGCAGAGCTGTCCCTGGGGACCCAGCTGATGGAGCTCTCTAGGTTCAAGGTCACAGATGGCTTGCACTCAGGTGAAAAGCCTCAGGGTGTGTGTCCAGTGCGGGGCTGAGGGCATTCTGGGTCTTTCGGGCTTACCACCAGCTCAAAAGGCACACGAGGAAGTTCCTCCTTGAGGGCTCCGAGCCTCCTGAGTTTTCAGGGAAGTAGAAGAGCTCAGACCCGATTCTGGGCAGCAGGGAATTTCCAGGGGCCTGGGCCTTCCTCGGTGACCTTTTCACTACCCTCAACCCTGCTCGGGTTGCTACTTACTTTCCTGCAGCCAGGCACTCTGCTCCACAGTCAGAATCCATGTGGCACCCATGAAGGAACCAGAAAATCTGAAGAGGTCCTAAGCTTGAAGTGCTCTTATCAAAACTGTCACACAGTGCAGGGAACCCCGGGGTGTCCAGAGCCGGAGTTAACATTCTGTCCTTAGTTGAGGGGGCTGTGGTCAAGTTTTGGCTAGTTCTGGGGCTATCCTACCAGAGGAGGCTTGGACCTGCCGTCACATGACCCATCCAGCTTCTGTTTTCTTTCTACTCTGTTTGCTAACTGACCAGTTTTACCAGAAGTTTCTCCAGCTCTAAGGCACAGTATGTGGGGGGGGGGGGACTAGAAAAGGTGGGAAGGGAGGGGGGCCGCCCTGAGTAGGAGCTGCATAGAACCATAGTGACTCCATAGCGTCCACTGTGGGAGGGAGGCAGAGCCCAGCCTCGCCTTAGACTTTCCACTTCTACCACTTTCTCCACCCAAAAATGGGAACACAGAATGTCTCCCCCACACCCGAGGTGGAGGGAGGGGGTAAGTTCCCCAAAAGCGTGCTGTCTTTCAATGTCTGAATCAGTATAGTTTCTTCCGAAACGTTGGGTTGTGTTTAAGTCATCTGGGGTTTTTACAAATAAAACCACCTACCTAGCTCACTCACCTCTGGATCCTTTTTGACATAAGATACTTTTTGTTTGCTTTTATCGAGTTCTTTTTTCCCAGTTGTAGTGTGCATTAACGTATGAAAACACCTGCATTCAAAGCCTTGGTCTCCACCAAATGGCTGAGACATCAGAGGAAATGCTGCAGCTATGTTTTCACTGTTGACCTGGCCATGAGGCCAGTTACAGCCAGATCTTCTGAGTAAACTAAAGAGGGACAATGCCTAGAAATGTGCTGTGGGCTGGGGAGATGGCTCGGCCTGCTGAGTGCTGCCACGCAAACATGGGGACCTGAGTTCAATCCCCAGCCCCCACACAGGATTCGTGGGTACATGCTTGGCACTGTGGGGGTGGGGGCAAGGCAAGCAGAGTGGGGTGGGGGAGGCTCACTGGCCGGCCAGCCTAGCTGGATATGTGTGTATTCCAAACCTTCAAGCGACCAAGCCTCAGAAAACAAGACGAGGGGCGAACAAGATGGCTCAGCCAGAAGGGAGCATGCCACTAAGCATGAGAGCTGGAGTTCAGTCCCCAATGCCCTTGGAGGAAGAAGAGAGCACGAAAGGTGACCTCTGACCTCGGCATGGGTGTAACTGTTTTTAAAATGACAATTGGGAACAACACCCCAGTTTATCATCTGGCTGCCCTTTTGCTCTTGGGCACACACACACACACACACACACACAGACACACACACACACATACACACACACACGCACACACAGAAACACACACACATATGCACACATGCACACACGCGCACACACACAGACACATACACAGACACACACACACTCACACACAGACACACACATGCATACACGCACACAGAGACACACACACACACATGCACACATGCACACACACACAGACACAGACACACACACACACACTGCACACACACACGACACACACACGCACACACACACGCACACGCACGCGTGCGCAGCGCATAGGCAAGCACCATGCCTGACACCTAGTAGGTCCTGCTCCACTCCCTCTCCCATGCCAGAGCAGATTCCAAACCAGCAACTCAAAGTTCCACACCGAAGCAGAAGATCCCCCTTACCAAAAATAACATCTCCCTAGGGCATCTCTAGGAACCAAAAATGGCAAAAGTGATGTCCATTTATAAACACAAGCCATTGCTTTTCTAACGAAGGAACAGCATGTCCAAATCGTGTCCATGCTTCTGATGACCCTCGTCATGTTGAGTCAGCTGACTCCTGCCCAGGTACCGACTCTGGAAGTAGTATTGAGTGGCCCACCCTGGCTCCCCTCTGCTAACTCCACCTCCCCTCTGTCTCATAGCTGGGATATTTCAATATGAAACAGTTTTTCCTGTTCGCTGAAAACAAAGGGCGTTGATGACAGTGACATAGTTGTCATAACTGATCTTCCAAGCCCTGTCATTAAACACCATCGTCACCAGCCTGCTGTCACTAGAAAGATGACAGACAACAAATCACCACCCACGTGTGCGTGTGTGTGTGTGTGTCTGTGTGTGTGTGTCTGTCTGTCTGTGTGTGTCTGTGTGTGTGCATGTATCTGTGTGTGAGTGTGTGTGTGAGTGTGTGTGTGTTTGGTGGGCAGAACTCCCTGGCAAACAATCACGGCCCAGCCCCCTCCACCCCCAAAGGACTGAAGCACTCAGATCGCAAGCTGCTTCTGAGAGTTGACAGAACTCCAGGGTTCCCACACAGTTTCTCGGTGTGCTCCCTCTCCTGCTTCCACCACATCGCATCACTGGGGGCAGCGTGGCTGAGGATGGCACGTTCAAGTCACAGCTCTCCGGATGGCCAGAAGTCTCCATGGCGAGAAGTCAAACCTAAGTTCGATTCCTGAGACCCGTGTGGTGGGAAGGGAGGACTACCTCCAGCAAGCTGTGCTCTCACCTCGGCACGTGCTCCTGGGCTCACTCAACGGTGCTCCTGAGCTCACACGATACACGTACACAGAGAGAGACCAGCAAATGTAAAAACACACTTTTGACCCACCAGACCATATTCTAGAAGCTTCCTGCATGGAGGGGGGGCGGTTAAGAAGAAGGGACTAGCTGGTCTCACTGATTTCATGATCTGAGCTTGCTGAGCCTATACACACGATCTGTGGGTGATGCAGAGTGAAAAATTATTCATAAATTGGAATTAACTCCAATTGGAAGAGTTTGATGCATCAGATACGCCAGGCACGCACACCAAAATCACACTGCTTCCACTGACACCTGCCAGAGAGAGTGGGTGGCAAAGCACAAACAACTGGGTGGACACCTGTGAGCCTAGCATTAGGGACTCGAAGCCAGAGGACAGCATTGCAGGTCTGAGGCCAGCCTGGGCGGCACGGTCAGCCTGGGCGGCACGGTGATACTCTATTTCGGAACACAGAATTCAAGGCTATGGAGATGGCTCAGTGGGTAAAACGCAAGTATAAAGACCAGAATTCAGATCCCCGGATTCATGCAAAGCGCCACCCATGGCGGTACCCGTCTTTATCCACAGTCCTGAGAGGCAGACAGGGTTGGCTGGCAAGTCAATTTAGTCTTCAGTAAATGCCAGGTGCAGATATTTCTCTCAGAATAAGGTAGAAAGTAACTGAAAAGGACACTAATGTCAACCACTGACTTAGAGAGAGAGAGAGAGAGAGAGAGAGAGAGAGAGAGAGAGAGAGAAAGAGAGAGAGAGAGAAAGCAAAATTAACAATAAAAAGAAAGAAAGCCTCTGTGGGAAGAAATGGCCAAGGGCAGAGCTCAGTTCCGTCCCCGATGCACACACTGAGCAGCTCACAGCTCCTTATAACAGCGGCTCTGGTGGATCCTGAACTCACTACCCAGGACACTCACGATTCTCACTGTCACTGGTCCACGAGGGGAACTCGCTCTCTCTGTCAGCAGGTTTTCAGCTGAGCACGCCTGACACTGTACTCCAGTATCTGAGCCTCTGCACCACAGATGCTGGTGATTGAGAGCGTAAAGTCTTACTGTTGCCTCAGAGATGCAGACTCTGTATGGAGGCCACCTATGGGAGGTCAGAGATCTGGGGATGCAGCTCGGAGCTGGGCCCCTGGGTCTAAGGCCCAGCATTGCAGAAGAACATACATAAAAGGAAAGTCTTACTTAAAACTTAAATGGACAGAGCTGAGCATGGTGGCTCACACTTTTAATCCCATCACTCAGAGACAGAGGCAAGAGGACCTCTGTGAGTTCGAGACCAGCCTGGCCTACAGAGTGAATTAATTCCAGGACAGCCAGGGCGACACAAGGAAGCCCTGTCTCAAAGAAGAAGAAAAAAAGCAAGCAAACAAAAATGTAAATGACCACGAGAAGGATGAGGCTAAGGCCTGGATGCCAGGTCCCTG
This sequence comes from Cricetiscus sungorus, assembly GCA_030556225.1. NCBI lineage: Eukaryota > Metazoa > Chordata > Mammalia > Rodentia > Cricetidae > Cricetiscus > Cricetiscus sungorus. The sequence continues at coordinate 35,148,449 of JANBXA010000044.1, read as the reverse complement.
CCTTGCTCGTCCTCAGCTTCGCTGGATCTGGAAGCTTCGACCCTGTGAACTGAGTGAATAGAACCCTCTGTCCACAAGAAGCTCTCATAGGAGAAGCTGGAGAAAGTGAGGAAGTAGCCAAGAGTCCCCAGAGATGGGGTGACCTAGAACATTCCAGAAGTCTGTCCTACCTGCTGTGTGGTTTTGTTGGCTGGCACGTGCATCAATACCCAGCCTTTCGGTGGCCTCATGACTGGAATTGGGAGTGTGCTGACCCCAGGGAAGATGGAGAGCCAGGGTCCACACTGAGATCCACCCAGGACAGGAGGGAATGAAGGACCAGGGTACACTCCACAGAGAAGGACCTGGACAGATGTACACAGAGCACACAGGAGAAAGCCCATGGGGTGATTAGACTCCTGGTGGTGGGTATGGGGGGACATGAGTGGCAGGCTGGCCTCCCGCCCTTCCTTCTGTGCATATTCCCTCTGAAGACCCGAGCGTCATTTCCCCGAGAAATGAGACCAATCCTAGCACACCCCTTAGTGTCACCCTCTAATAAGCATCAGGCATTTGGGGGCCGCTGGACTGACTGGGCCACCACAGAGAGGCCACCTGCTCTGGCCCCCCACCCCCACCCCCATCAGCAATTAACAGAGACTCACTCTGTCCTCTAAGCAGAGACTTGAGGTCCCTTCACAGAAGTGTGGGCAGCCCTGGACCACCCCCCCTCGGGACCCCGAGCAGAGCTCTGGAGAGAAAGACACTGGAGGAAAATCCAAATCCACTGCCCCCGGAGGCAGGAGGTGCTGAGACAGGTGAGGAGAAATGAGGACCACCTGCTGGTGACTGAAGCGCCACTGGGGCTGAGGAAGAAAAAAGCGAGCCTTCCTCCCCTCAGCTGCCTCTGCAGGTTTTCGTCAGTCATGAGGACAGTAATCAAGGTGCCAGCCTGCAGCCCACGGCCCCAGCTGCTCCTCAGAGCCTGGGTCTCTCTCATCAGCCAATGCCAGGCATGGGCGTTTCATCCATCTTCCATCCTGGACATCTGGACATCTGGACATCTGTCTTTCTGTCTGGCTTCTCACTGCATAGCTCTCTGCCTTGTGTGTGTGTGTGTGTGTGTGTGTGTGTGTGTGTGTGTGTGTTCAATGTGTGTGTGTACATGTGCACACACGTGTGTGTGTTTGCGTGTGTGGGTGTGCATGTGTACACACGTGTATGTGTGTGTGTGTGTGTTCATGTGTGTGTGTGTGTGTGTGTGTGCATGTGTGTGCGTGCTGGCATTCCTCTGACAAAAGCCACTTGGAAGCAACCTTGCAGGCCTGTTAAGGCTCCTTCCCTTCCTGCCTCCCCTTCTGTCTTCTTCCTCCCTCTGGGCCTTCTGCCTCCCCTTGCTGTTACAACCTCAAGGCTTTCCCCTTCTCTATGTTCTCCTTAATCCAAACTGGTTTTGCATTCCAGGAGCCAGTGCAGGAGGACTTTGAGTTTGGGGCCAGCCTGAGCTACAAAGCTAGACCCTGTCTTAAAGCACAAACACACAAGGCTAGTGGGAGGCTCGAGTTAAGGGGCTGAGAGAGGTAGGAAGAGCTGCTGGAGATGTGAATCAGAGAGGTCGGACCTAATGACCCCCGGCCCACGGGCTTACCCAAGGGTCCCTTGCACATAACGGTTTCTGGAATGAACAGAGCATGGAATATTGCAGGATCCATCTAGACTCCTGGAACCTGGCACCCTCAATTCCAAAGAACCTCACACTCACTGAGAAGGCCTGGTATGTTTCAGGCATAATTAGGGTTTGGGTCTGCTCCAATCCCCAAGCCCCAGCCAGCCCCAAACCCTCCCTCCTGTCCCCGCCTCCCACCACTGTCATCCTTCAACTCATTCCTATCGTAACCTTTGGAAGACCTGCCACATGCCAGGGAGTCACACTCCACTCACCAGAAAGCCAGGCACTAATACGGTGACTAAGCCAAGATACATCCCCTCAAGTCCCTCAAAGGGCACGTGAGGACGTGGGTATGACGGTCACACCAGCAGCCATCCATCCCACCCGTTCACAAATCCCTGTGCTCTGGATGTCACTCATTTAGGGAAATGTCCTAAGGTACATTGAGCATAGCCTCACCCCCCCCCAACCCCAACGTCACGAATTAACATTCTAGCAAGGACATTAATGGCAATTTGATTGCTTGACTAGAGGGTGTTACATGGCCAAAGGTCACAGGTGTCCTGTAGTAAGACTATTCGAAGTGTATGTGTATGGGGGTGGCGGTGGATCATCTCTGAGCAGATGACAATTAAGCCGAGAACTAAAGGATGACCAGAGGGGTGGAATGTAGCTCAGTGGGTAGAGTGCTTACCCTGATCCACCTTGATATACAGAGCCCTGGGTTCTATCCCCAGCAGCATCTGACCAGGTGTGGTGGCATACATCTGAAACACCGACAGTTGGATGGCAGAGGCAAAAGGGGCCGAAGTAAAATAAAGGTCTTTCTGACTATATAGCATATTTGAAGCCAGCCTAGGCTACATGAGATTGTCTCCCAAAATGTAAAATTAAATAAAAGGGTGCAGGGAAATAGCCTAGACCCTTCGGAGGGGACAGTGGCACAGGAAACGGGGGGGGGGGCATGAATAGGAACAGGGAAGAGATGAGATGTAGAATATTATTTTAAGATGTGTTACATGTGTTTATGCTGTGGAATATTTGCTTAATATTAAATGCAAAGACGTGTTGTGTTCTTTTACGTTGCATTTGTTTAGCTCCGTGAAGCTGTGTTGCCTTGCCTGTGTCTAACACACCTGACTGGTCTAATAAAGAGCTGAATGGCCAATAGCGAGGTAGGAGAAAGGATGGGCGGGGCTGGCAGGCAGAGAGAATAGATAGGAGGAGAAATCTGGGAGAAAAGGGGCCAGCCACAGCCACACCAGCAGGACATGGAGTAAGAGGGAAAGAAAAGATATACAGAAATAGAGGAAGGTAAAGCCCAGGAACAAAAGATAAACGGGCTAATTTAAGTTAAGAAAAGCGGGCTAGAAAATAAGCCAGGCTAAGGCCGGGCATTTGTAAGTAATAATAAACCTCCGTGTGTTTATTTGGGAGCTGGGTGAAAGTCTCCCCAAAAGAATCAAAGGGTAAAAAAACACAAGCAACCACAATGAGACACAGGTCAGGCTCCTCCAGGGCCACCTGAGGGAGCCCAGAGAGCATAGGAAGGGGCGGGAGGTGAAGCCATCCATCACCCTGTGAAAAGAACTGCTTAATCCTCAACAAAGACTTCTGTCCCTTTAACATGACCCCCCCCCAAAATGAGGTCAGAGAGGGGCCTGAGGCAGCCAGACCTCTCTGCATGGCTGTCCCCATAAACTGCTTTAAAAGGAACCCAGGAAGCAAACAGCTCTGTCCATCCAGCCCCTTCATTTCTCTAAACAAACAAGCAGCAAGCTGCGTCCATCCCGGGAAAGGGATTCGACCCAGTAAGTCGTCCTTGGAAAGAGAAAGCGGTTGGCTCTGCCTCCTCTCCCAGAGAGAAAGTGCGGGACCCACATGTACTATGCAAATACAGCGTAAACCAGACCAGAGCCAAAGTTCTCCAGGGCAGGGCGGGGAGGGCAGAGGCAGCACTGGCCTCTCCTTGCCTGCTGCCTCCCTTAGGCTCCACTAGGACTTCCCCAAGCTGAGCCCTTGTTCTAGAAGAGCAGCCACAACTACAACCACGCACTGGGGAGCAGGAGCCAGGGCTCCTGAGATCACACTGGGTACCCCACGACAAGCGAGTGAGAAATCGGTGTCCTGAGATGTGGAGTGGAGTGGTGGCCGCTCACCAGCCCCCAGAGGCTCTGTCCTGACCTCCTCTAGGGAAGGTTCAGGAAGAAGCCTTGCTTGGCTGCTGGGCTCCTGATCTGACCGTCTGTGGGGGGGGGGGTTAAGTGTGGTAGTGTGGCCACCCTGTCTCCATGCAGCTCACATCAGCTTCCCCGACCCCCAGTCTCTGAGTTAGGAGTCCAGGGGTGTGGCTCTGCAGGGTCCGCCTCCCAGGGTGGCTCTCACAGGGGTGTGACCTAGAGTCACCAATGTCAGAGGAGGCTTAACTGAGGGAGGATCCACGTCCAGGTCCACGAGGCTGCTTTGGAATACTGGGTGTTTTCACTGACAGCCGTTTGGGGATTTTATACTCTGCTCCTAGAGGTTCAACCCTCCGTCTCTTGCCCACAAGGGCCTCCTCGACCTGGTCCCGTTGTCCTCAAAGGACCCCGGGATGAATGGAAGCAGCCAACACCAAAGGCAGCCACGCAATCAGATCCCCTCGAACTTGGCAGAGTCTGGTTGGCTCCATACATGGCTCCCAGGGTTCTCAAGGCCACCCCAAAACACTGTGTCATACGTTCCTTCTTCCTACAGCCAGGATCTCTCATGGGACCCAGGCCACCTGCACATCCCGTTTGTGACGGCTCAGGAGAGGTCAAATCCCCTCCCAGAGAACCACTGCAAGCCCCTGGTGGCTGGGTTGTCCTCCAGGGGCACTGGAGGTGCTCCCATGTCACCCCTGTCACCTCCATCACCTCCCTCCGTCACCTCTGTCCCATTAACAATGGCCTGAGTCAAAGCAACCTGGTTTCCCTTGAGCCTGGCCTCCAGGGGAGGCCCTCTGCAGAGAGAGAGAGAGAGAGAGAGAGAGAGAGAGAGAGAGAGAGAGAGCCACCTCCCTCTCTCCATCCCCTCATTTCCACCACATGATTAGACCTCTGACATTTTCTTTGCCTCTCCACAGCTGAGCACGCTGCCAGTGTGTGGTAAACTTCAGGAGTTACCCAGCTTAGCAGGCATGCGTGGTTCTGGGAAGGCCAGCCCTTGGCACGCATGCACGCAGGGAAGCCAACTGGACCCACGCAGGTCTGCCAGCGAAGGTAGGATCCAGCCTGGAAGTGCCCCCACCAACTGCCTCCTCCATGTGGACAGAAGTATCACAATCGGCATTCTGATTACTAAGCTTAATTCAGTCACCCCTGGAACCCTTGGCTTTCGGGAGTTGGTACATTTCACCCTGGGTGGTTCAGTAGAGCCTGGAAACCAAACTGTAGGCTGCATTGTTAAATAACAAAGTAACAGAGAATAGAGTCAAATTCTAGAGGGAGCCCCACACACAAAGGCATTTAAGGTTTCAGGAGATGTGTGAGCCTTGTGTGTGTGTGTGTGTGTGTGTGTGTGTGTGTGTGCTGTGTGTGTGTGTGTGTGTGTGTGTGTGTGTGTAGTGATGTGTATGGTGTATGTGTGTGTGTGTGAGAAAGTGTATGTACTCCCACATCTCTGTGTACACATGTGTGTGCACTTCAATGCATCTGCTGTGTAAGCTTGTGAACATGTGTGTTCCAGGCTACTATAGACACATGCTTTTACTTTGTATAATGGTGCTGGGAATTGAACCCAGAGCCTCCAGCATGCAAGGCAAACACTCCATCGAGCCTTTTTCTTTTATTTCACTTTGGGGGCTGTGCAGGACCTCTCCACTCTTGTATTCACTCTGTTGCCCTTGGCAGGTCTTGACCCTTGCAAGCCTCCTGCCTCAGCTGCCTGTGTGTCTGGACTTGCAGGTGTGTCTGTGGCTGTATGTCTCGCCTTGACCTGTGTTGAAAGGTGCCCAGAGCCCCTGCACCCAATCAGGAAACTCCAGTCACTTGAGTCACTCCAAGAGGTACAGGTATATGTGACCCTCACACCAAAGTCAACAGGATGGAGTTCCCAAAGCCCAGCCAGTTAGGGGCTCTTAGGGCTCCTGGAGAGAATGCAGGAGCCTTATGCTGGGGCCATGCTCACTTTCAGCCAGACTGGATGCTTCTGGAAGGACGATGTCTAAGTTCATTTTAACTGTGGTCGTCAATTTGGAAGGGTCTAGAATAACCCAGGAGATAAGCTTCAGAGTGTGTCTGTGAGCGAGCTTCTATGTTGGTCAAATGCGAGGAGACCCA